>REGO01000292.1:2382541-2434729 GCA_010120015.1 Rhombomys opimus | reverse complement strand
GCAAGACAAGGAAGCAGCTGCATGCTGCCACCTTAGTGGAGACTAGCTTCTGGTCTAGAGGACCGGCAAGACAAGGAAGCAGCTGCCAGCTGTTAAAGAATAAGAAAAACCAAGGGCTCAACAATTAACTTATTAAATACTATGGATCCAAGCAAGCTGGCACATGTCCACAATCCCAGGAAGTTGAGAGTCAGAGGCAAAATTTGTGGCTATCCAGAGATACATAATAAACCAAACCAAACCAAACAAACAACAAAACCATATGGTTATAACCTTTATAATAAAAGAAAAGAAAAACCTATTTCCATTTCGGAAATCCAAACAGGACCTTCTGCTTATATGTCCACACATTCTTGACTGGTTTCTCATCACTTGAAAAGCAATTCTCTGCAGCTGAGACACATGCCAAAAGAAAGGCAATTGGGTCCCAGCAGAGCACAGCAGGTCGTTCATGAAAGCCTCTGCAACTGTCAGGGAGCCTTCCAGCAGCCTCTAGAAAAGGGATCATAAATCTCAATTTGCAGGAAGAGATCAAAGCTTGCAGACACTCTGCCCAGGGCATCCAGGGCAAGAGGCTAATGGAGAATCCAAAGCAAAGTTAAATGAATTCAAAGGTCGTGCTGTGCAGTATCTGGGGCAAATGGTCTATCAAAATCGGGTGCTTAAAGAAATCAACTCAAAATCCCTAACAGTGGAGGTGAGAGAGATGAGGTCAGAAGTGGAGCTCAGTGTACAGTGCTAGCCTAGCATGCACAAGGACTTGAGTTCCAGCCCACAGGGCTACAGGCAGGGAGAGAACCAGCAGATGAAAGAGAAAACCAGCCAAAGCTGAGGCATGACACAGGTGAGTTAAATCAACATCTCTGATAATGCCTATAGCCTGCATACCTAGAATAACTGTAGATCAGGCTGTTCCTGAACTCAGAGATTCACCTGCCTCTGCCGCCCAAGTGCTGCAATTAAGGGTGTGCACCTCCACACCTGGCCGAAAGGAATGACTTTCTTAAAAGATGAAGGAGACGGCAGAAGACTTCCAGATAGCAAGAAGAGCCTGGAGGCAGACCCAGGGATGAGGAATGGGTCAGTAGAAACCATCTTAGAAAGAGCACACATTTCAGAGCCATTAAAAAAAAAAAAAAAAAACCAACCTGGAGCTTTAAAATGTCTAATCAGATGACCTTTAACTAAGGAAAATACCTATATATGCTCACCATCCTCTTCCTCCCCTAGCCCTTATGATAGTCTCTGCTATATAATATCTGTATAATGCCAAAGACAATGGGAAAGGAGGGACCTATGCACTCCTCACACACGTTCAAGTTAACATTCTATACTCCACGCTGTCCTTGTCTTTACCGTTGCAAAGAATATACTTCCTGCTGTACTGTAAATTCTGTTTTTAAGTCAAACGGTTCATTCAACACATTCAGTCTGATGGCAGAGCCACAGCCATTTCCAATACCGCGTCTGTTCAGCAAAATAAAGCGCTCACTTGGAGCCGGGCCTGCACCTCACTCCTCTCCCTGACTCCATCTTCCCAATGACCTTCTGCGCAGTCCTCCACACTTGGCCTTCTCCACTAAGAGTCTATCCTGTCCTATTTCTCTGCAGTAAGGATCTGCAAATTATGAAGTCTGAGCATAACACCATCAAAATCAGTCAAGGTTTCGTTGGGAATGTACCCTGTGGTGAAACAGGCGGCGCTTCGGTAGAAACTGATGAATGGCTGGATTGGTATTACATTTAGCATTCTACTGTTCCGTTTAGTTCTTACAAATAAAAATTGGAGTGAAGATTTCCTTCAAGTAAAATGCACCCACAGGTGTCTAAAAATCAGCTGACCACTCAGTTAAGTCATTTGCGGTGTTTCTGAGAGCAAAGAACAAAAAGCTTGCCATGAAAGTGCTCCTGTCCCCAGGTATCAGGGGCCACTCAATCTCTTGACAGCTGCAGAATCTTGCACTATCCCTGTGCTTCTGCCCTGGTGGTTAGTGGCAGCTGCAAGCATGCTCCCTTGAAAGGAGGTCATCCTGAAAGAGGCAGTGGGGAGCAACCAGCAGGCCTGCAGGCCACCTTAGCTAAGTCAACAGAACTATGCACAGCCAAGGTGTCAGCCATATTCCCTTACATGATGGCTGCCTGGGTGCGTCCTGAAGAGTCTTCAAGTATCTGCAACTGTGCACCCTCCAGCTTGAAAGCCACAGCTCTAAGTGACCCGGACAACAGACCCTGGGTTCAAAGACAAAATGAAACGAAAGAGAAGATAAAACACCTTTTAAATTACCCAGCTCTGATATAAATTGTTTTGCCTATTGTCCAGTGGTAACTCCCATGTTGAACATGGAAGCCCTGGGTTCCATCCCCAGCACCACAAAAATGAATGAGTGAGTGAGTGAAAATGTTTCCATACCAGTTCTTTTCTTAAGATGAGCTTTAAAATGAAAACAGCCTTCTACAGAATCAACACTGCATTCCCTTCCTAACACATGACATTCCTGTTACCAAGACCAAAACAAGGCCACCAGAAAGCGCCGCCATTCTACCCCAAAAGCTACTGCAAAGCAGTGAGTTTCCAACTGCACCAGCCTGTAAATGCATCAGTAATTCTTCAGAAGTTTCCTGGGGGTTCGAGGAGTAGATCAGACTGGGGAACCACCCAAGCACACAATTTCTTTCCACTGTGGAAGGGTTGTATATTACCTTAGTTTGTAGGTTCATATAGGTTAGCTGCTTTTCTTTCTCTTTCTCCCTTTTCCCATCCCTCTCATCCTGCAGTGGGGGTAAAGCCATAAGCAAACACTCTACCACTAAGCTACACCACAAGCCCAGATACTTTAGGCATCAGAGACTATCAAATGTTGTAGGAGTCTATGCAGATAAAAATACACCATCTTTTTAAACTTAAAAAAGAAAGCAAAACATTTTATTTACACATCACAATTCAAGCAAGCCTTCAACAAATATCACTATTATCTGCTCTGGGAATCATACTGATGAGTGATATGGTGTAAGCTTACAGTGCATTGCGTGGGAAGACGTGTGTCAGGGCATCTCTAGACACACCAACATCTCATCAACTGGCAGAACTGATGACACAGGCTACACATTCACACCAAGAGTCTACGATACATGATTTGATGGCTCCTGGGCTTTTGTTTTTGTTTTGTATTTTCTTTTAGAAAGTCAAGATTCACAATGCAAAAAAACAGACTAAATACAACAATTAAGGGGAATGAAAGATGTGGAGAAGCACCAAGTCACAACTGAGGTAAACTCCGTCTTCAGTTTCCCCATTCTCTGCTACTCAAGAACACTGGAATCGGGTGCTTCCTTTCTCTTGGCTTTCAGTTGCCATGAGGGAGCAGCTGCCTCATCTATGCTGTGCTTCTGCCATGATCTGTCTGCTGCTGGGTCCTCCAGAACTGTGAGCTCTGTAGCTTTCCAGGTGTTGTAGCAACAGGAAATAACACATTCACCCTCTTACAACCTTCTCAACAAGTGTTCAAAGACTCTGAATACCCACATTTGCACAGACTGTTTCCTGGTCTTGAGAACTGAAGGACACTTTGGCTGAATGTCAAATCCTTGGACCAGCACCGTGCCTCACTCTGTATGTCATTTTGAGAAATATGAAGATGATTCAATTTTCTTGCCCTTAAAAAGTATTCATTTTTTGTAGGAGTCTTTGAAAGGCATTTTTTTTTTCATCTTTGAAATCTCATGTTTTAGAGAACTATATATCTTAGAGGTGATAATCTTCCCAAGATGCTGGTGGGTTCTTCCAAAAGTGCATTACTTGACTTTCAGAACATTTGCTTGGCATTGCTGCCATACCACTCTTTGCTGTCTCAGTCTGCCAACATGTAAATTGTTCTTCTCTTCTACTTAAAAAACACTTTCTGATCTTTTTGTTTTTTGTTTTTTATTTTTTTACTTCGTGGAAAGGTTTTAATATCAGAGGGAAAAAGTTATGCTATCAAGATCTAGAACAGCACCCCATGGCTGGCCCTCGGCTCTGCCCAACACTCCTCACCAATGAGCTCTGGTGCTTCCTGAGTCTCCAACAAGTCCTGGCTCCTCCCAAGCTCCTCCGTATTTAATGAGTGCTTCTCTCTGCTTAGACATCACGATACCGCCCGTTTTCTGGATTCTGCTCATTTTTCTGCACTAGACATTTTAGATCAGAAATAAAATTTTTGTTTGTCTTATTCAAATAATGTCCAATACCTAGACTTCCTCTTACAGATGATAAGAACACAAACTGAAGCACAGCAACTTTCTTTTCCCCATCAGCCTGTGTTAAGAGCTAAACTGTTCTCCCTTCAAAGGCGTAGCTGAGTGCTAAGGCCCAGTAGCTTAAAATGTGACTATTTCAAGATTAGCTCCTGAAGGCTGGTCACAGGCTGGAAAACAAGATGGGATTCGGATGCAGGCGCCCACCTGAATGGCATGTTGCTGTCTGCTGCAAGTGAGAGCCTGTGAAAAGCCGAGCACTCCTCACTCATGCAGCCTACATCTCACTAGAAGTGAAGGACATCTCGAAACCTACTGAAGAACAGTACTCTGCTGGTTCTGCACATAAATGGAGAAGTCATTTATAAGAAAATGTAATTAAAACTCAGCCTAACCACTGAGTAAAATAATTACCACTCGAGTAAGCTGATGTTTCTTTTGCTGAGAAAGAGGCATCTAGTGTTTATGACTAAAAGCAAAGTTTCACTGTAAGCTGAAGAAATCAGAATAGTGAGTTTTAAATTGTCTCAGCTACATGATTTTCATGTAACATAACCCCATTTTCCTGATCTTTAGTCATATTCAACACAAAGTCACAGCCAGAATGGCAGTACATTTTTGCAATAAGTTTACCGATAAAGACCTCAGCCTTGTTTTGCTTGAAGCGAAGCAAGTGAGAAGGGAAACATTTGCCCAGTCCCATCTCCAGGGGGTTGCAGGGCCCCATCTTCTGCATTCTTAAATAGCTCCAGGCACAAAAGATAATCAAAGAATTAATGTACTGACTGCTTCCTCTTAACCATCCAACTGTATTTCCATCCAACGTCCTTTCCAAAGCTAAGGCGCTTTAAACAGAAGTCATCATGAACAATTATTAATTTGAAAATGATAGTAACTCATGGGCAACCTACTCATCTTGCTCATTTTATGTGTGTGATAAGCTCCACGTGTCTATGCATGTTCAGGTGTGTGAACTCATGGGTGTGAATGTGTATGGAGGCCTCAAGGTTTACTCTGGCTATCTTTCCCTATCACTCAGTCCTTTAATTCCTGAGGCAAGTCCTAACTTAGAGCCTGCGAATTCCGGCCAGTCTGCCTGGCTTGCGGGCACAGGTGTCCCGTCTGCTGGCATTCCGGGCAGCTACCACACCCATGCAGCTTTTACACGGGTTCTGGAGATCTGCACTCTAGTCCTCAGGCTTCCACGGCAAGCACCTTATCCATTGAGCCATCTCCCCAGACCCTTGCTTATTTTAATACTCACCTCATGCAGCCTGACTTTAACCTTTTAACTCAAACACCGCTAATCCTGTCCTGGTTTACAGGCAATTTTAAAACTACGTTGTGACCTAGAAACAAGAAAGAACCAAATCTCTGAAATGAGAAAACTCCCTTCCATTCTGAAAATGAGTAAGAGAAAAAGTGAATTAAGCAAGAAGTTGCAGCAGTGGGGAGCAGTTCGTGTGTGCCTGCTAAGTGCGAAGATTCTTAAGAAATTATGAACAAAGGCTCTCCAGGCTAAATGTGAGAAACCACAATTCTGTTTCTCTGTTTGCTGGCATACTATATATTAAGATTAACCTCCAGGCACATCGAGTTTTGCATCTAAAAATAGAACTCAAGTATTTGGGTCAACAAAAATAAACACATTCAGGAAAAGCAGGAATCAGAGAGAAAAAAAATGACCCAGCCAATGAGACATCTCTCTAGAAAGCCCACATCTAGGAATAGAGAAACAGACCCTCCGCTAGCTTCTTCAACAAAGGGAATGATGTCAAAACCAAAGATGCAGATTTTCCAGGAGTGACAATCAGATTCACAGCACTTCTGCAGTAGACTTCCAACAACAAGCCATGACACCAGAAGATGGGGGAACTGCTACAGCCATCTCAACTGTCCCCATACCAGATACTGGGACCAGCTCCAGCCTCCCCAAGCAGCCTCAGTCACTTCTAGCTTTCTCCTTATCTACAAGTCTCTTTGAAATTAACACTAAACTTAACTTTTCAACAGCACCTTTTTAAATGTACAGTAAGCTATAATAAAGGTGTTGGGAGCTTAATGCCATTTAATTTAACCCACAGTAATTCCTTTGTCAACAAAAGTGTGCGTAATGTCAATGGTCCTGGTGTTAGGACCTGAAGAGTTAGCCTTCTAGAGTGCGGAGTGGCGTGTGAGGGAGTAGAGGCTCGCCCTGACAAGGGCAATGCTGGCACATGGGCTCACTACAATAGAGAGAACGCTGGGTACCAACCCCAGCTGCCTTCCCTTCCTGTCACAAAGGGAAGTCTGCTCACTGGCTGGTAATCTTGTTCTCTGAGCCTCTCTCCTTAGCAGTCCAGGCTATCCTGGAACTAACTAACCCAGGCTGGCCGTCAACCCAAGGCTTGCCCACCTCAGCCTTCTGAGTGCTGACCAGCTTTTTATTTTTAGGCAGAATCTTATTCTGTTGCCCCTGCTGGCCTCAAACTTGCAGCCTGCCTCAGCCTCTTGAGCACTAAAATTAAGGCATGAGCCACTATGCCCAACTTTTTGAAGGGATTTACAACTAGACACATAGGAAAAGCAGAGTTCCTCTTCTAGCCTACCATGACTGTTAGGGAAAGCATGCATGTATGCACTCATTCATAAGCACCCCACCCCGCCTCTGCCTCTGCCTCTGCCTTTCCTCTCCCACTCTCATTGGGGTGACTCTCTGGAAAAGGGTTCAGGTAAATCCTACTCCGCTCTTTTCTCCTGTCTGAAAAAGGAGCGTAATCTAAGGCTAAGCGCTATTTTAGACTTCCAGCTGCAACCTTGTTGATCACAGGAGTGCTGCCCGCCTGATGCTGTGAGAGTGAGCAGTCCAGTGTAAACGTGCACAGTGCTTATGCCGCTGTGCTGTGTTTCATAAAGCAGAATCCAAACCTCAGTGACACGCTTCCTCAACACCGCAACAGCAGCGACAGCAAAAGCAGCAGCTGTGATTCTAGTAATGTACACACACAACACTGCTAGCCTGTACCATGGGCCAGAAATCCTATAAGAGATTTATATACAGTTTTTACTTTAACTGTTGCAAAACCTCTTGGAGGCGGACACTGTGAGTCTTAGAGCTCTGAGGGGAGTCAGCCTGATGTCCTGGGTCATATCTTTATCAATAACCCCTCCCCGTAAGAAACAAACACAACACATTTTGAGAACTTCCTCTTTACCCGTGCCTGGTGTCAGCACATGCTGGATGGAGTCTTAGATCCACTGTGTAGATACCTACAGTGATCTCAGCTAACACCCCAGCGCTGCAGCCTTCCCTCTGCTCCTTCCTCAGTTTCTGTCTCCACACCTGGGTGGGGGGGGACACCATAGGAAGGAACCTGGTCCTTATGCGTGATGGGAAAGTGCTCTACCTCTGGGCTGTCTCCCTGAGCCTCAGCACCCCTATTCTATCACCCAGAGTGGTCTGAAAATTCTCCATTCAGATTCTTTCCCATGTGTTTCTTCACGGAAGGTGTCTTCTCTTTTAAAGTCTGTCTTGTCATTAAATAGGATTTGGGGGAAAAAAGGAGATTAAGTCACTGGTCATTCTATATCAATTTTTCCAAGAAAGAAAACAAACAAAAACTGTGTGTGTGTATTTCTTCGATTTCAACAGGCTAAAATAGTTCCAAGCCAACAATAAAAAATGTTAATAAGACCAAATGCAAATATTTTGTTTTGTTTTGAGACAGAGTCTCACCATGTAGCTTTGACTGTCCTGGAACTCACTGTGTAGACCAGGATAGCCTTGATCTCATAGAGATCAAGAGCCTCTGCCTCTGCCTCTGCTTCTGCCTGCCAAGTGCTGAGATCAAGGTGTGTGCCACCATGCCTGGTACAAATTCAACTACCTACAAATAAATATATTATGAAAGAGATTCATTCTGTCAAAAAGAAAAAAATGGAAGAAATAAAAAGGAGGCCTGTGGTTAGGGCACCTGAGTGGCACTGTTTAGCTTTTTTGGCCATAAACATGAGGCAGAGAAGATGGCCCTTCTGGGAAAGGTGCTGGCCACCATGCCTGAGGAAATGAGCTGAGTCTAATGCCAGTCACCCAGATGATGAAGAAGACACAACTCCCACACACTGCCCTCTTACCCTAGGGATGCTTCATGGCGCAGGTGCACCCACGTACTCACACACCCCTGCAAAGTATATAAAAAAATCATTTTAAATTTTAAACAACTTGAGGCACCAATGAAGTCTCAGGTTTCATTATAATAAATGACAACCCAAACCAAGAAGAAAAAAAAAGCTAAAGAGCATTCTCTACACATGCTACCATTTACTGCCACTCTAGCACTTGGGCAAAATTTCAACTAAAAACCAAACAAACCATCAGTTTTCACCAAATAAACATTAGGGAGAAAGGAGGCGGCGGCAAGACTTACTGTGGAAAAGTTAAGAATACAATAAACCAACCAATACAAGAGACTTGGTAACTGCCCAAATTAGCCCAGCATGGCAAGCGTTTGGCAGAACGTAGACTGCCCTTCAGCAGGAGACTCAGCCAAGGCTGCAAAGCCCAGAACAACAAACGTAGGTTTGACTCACAGGGCATCTCTGACAAAGAAAGGCTCTGTCAGGGAAAGCCAGTCTGAGGCTGGATCCCTCACTTTTCTTCTGCTCCAACAAACACCATGGCCACAGCAGCTACAGGCGTTTATCTGGGCATAAGGCTGCCAGGTCAGAACCCAGGACGCCAGAGCCAGGATGGGGGAGAGGCTGAGGGGCCACATCTGGAGCTGGAAGCCCAAGGCAAACTGCACACGGCTGAGTCTCAGCCTGCCTCTAAGGGAAGATAGGTTCCCTCCAGCAAAGCCCTGCCTCTTCAGCCTCTCCAAACAGTGCCACCCACTCAGGACCAAATATGTAAACGCCAAAGACTGTGGGGACACTTCTCATCCAGACCAGCACAGTGCTTGCCCATCCTCGAAGGGGGCCAGCTGAAGCTGACAGTCAGGTAACGCAGGACACCATAGACTCGGGCCTTCACTGGCAGTGCTGACAAGACTGGCACATGGCAGAGATCTGCCAAAGCAGCTACTGCAGGTCAGCGGCCACAGACACCAATGCTGGGCAGTATCCAGAGCCCTCAGAAGAGTGGGGACCACACCGCCTGCAGCAGTGCTCACAAGACAGCAGGTGCGGCCTTCGAGACTCTGAACTGCGGGCTCAGGCCTAACCCACGCTCAAACTCAATGAAGAGAAAAGATGACCGTGAGTCAGGATCAGCCAGACAGCAGTTCTGGAAACTGAGAGGCTGTCACGTTCTGCATGTGAGTACACTCAGGGAAAACACAGCAGAACCAGCATGAACTCTGGCGCTCTGCCATGGTAAAGCTACCGTCACTGCTGGGTTCCAGGCTCACAAACTGCAAGCATGCTGCGCCTCTTACCCTGTGCAGGGTCATGAGGCTGGTCTTCATTTGAGGGCTTTTACGTTGATTCACACCTGCCAATTCTGGATGCAAAGCTTGTGCTGTCTCCCTAAGGACTGCTTCCCAAGCCTACAACAGTGGAAGGACTGAAGACACAGAGGACTGAAGTCCAGCTTTCCTCAGAGTGGGGACAGTCAGGGGCCCCCAGGACCAGAAGCTCATCCTCACTGTCACATGACAGAATACAAGTGGGGGATGCGTTTGGTCGCCCCCTTCCCTACATCCCCATGTAGTGGACATAAATACTGTGTGAAGGACTGGATAGCCCCCGTACCAGCACCTTGCCAAAGGGAAAGTAGTTTTAGGAACCAGTCTACCAAAGCACACGCTGCAGGAGCGTATGAAACCCTGAGGAGGGCGTTGAGTGGGAGGGCAGCAGGAGCTTGCCAGGCCAGCCTCCTGGCCACCGAACTGCAGCTGCCGCCTTCTGCCAAAGTGTGCTCTGAGGGGAAGCTAACAGCTGGTGGGGAGGGCCCTCACAGCCTCTCTGCCCCAGAGGAGCAGTTGGAAGGCTGCCAGCACAGGGCACCCAGCACCGGGCACCCCCAGAGCAGCCCAGACTGCTCATTTCCACCCTCCTTGCCCATGCCCCCGACCCCCAGACTAACAGCGGACAGGCAACCGGAAGGGAGCTGTGCTGAGACCTGACAAACCAAGAATGTCACACTGCTTGCACAATAGCTGTGCTCTCAGAAGTTTTAAGGACACCCATAAGAGCTGAACCTAGGGACATAAACCTATTTGGATGTTCAATGTTCAAGCCTTTCAGGTTTACTTTTTTCACTATTCATTGAGTTAAAAGTGGGTTGCACTTAAGAATTTCTGCATTTTGAAATACATTTGCAAACACAGACAAAATAACGTAGAGTGGAGAAAGAGTACAGCATAAAAGGAGGCAGGCAGCTCCTCCCTCAGAACACCATAGAGCAGCACCCACAGACACAGCCCACCAGGGTCAAACCGCAGTGTGGAAACGCACTGCCGGAAATGTAGACTGCAAGAACACCTTCGAAACGATGAGCACAAAGCATATGGCCTAACTCGATCACATTCACTCTTTCCATAAGTGGTTCTATGGACGGAATACTTCAAACTGGGGTAGAGTCACAGGTTTCTGAGAGATTTGTCACCAGGGCTAGGAGAGGTATTGAAAACGCAGGTGTTATTGGTGTCTGTGGCCTGAAACCACAGGAGGCCTAACTTAGAACACGGTAAATAAGAGACGGTCCCGCGTAGGCAGTTTCACGTGTACAATAAGGTCCCCACTCCCTGCCTCCCCTTAGCACTACCCTCCCTGCCACCTTCCAGAGGCAAGACAGCCTTCCCAGAGCACCACCACAAGACAATCCTTTTAAAGCTCTCTTCATGAACACTAGTTGACAAACAAAAGCGAAGGGGCAAGTTCAACAGTATTTGTTGGTGACGTGAGGGGGCTCGCTGAGGCTCATCGGTGTGGATGGCAGAGTTGTGTACTACCAAGTCACTGAATACACAGACAGAAGAGTTAATTCCCTGTGCCTCAGTGAGCCTCCCTACCCCACGGTGACTGAACAGCCCTTACTTACCTGTTGTATGCTTAGCTTCTGGATAGAATTTGGTTTAAATAAAGTATTCAGGGATTTTAAATGTTTGGACTTGTTTTCCCAACTAGTTTAGGGCCAGTTTCTCTAGTTACATTTGTGGGCAAGTATAATGTGAGCCCTTTCTGAAGAATTCTTCTCCAGTAAATCTATTCTAATCGTTCGATGTCTGACTAAGAACAGGACTGTCTTAAACCTTCTGATCCCGTTCCACTCCCAGAAGTGGAGCAAGCTTGCTGGCACTCTAGGAATTCTCTTCAGATTTCTCTGTCATCTATGGCTGATATGCATGCCAAAAGCGGGGGCGGGGGGCAGCCACATCCTTGTTAACACCCAAACTAGCCTCATGGTTTTGTTGTAGACAGCAACTGTTCTTCCAGACCCCTCACACCTCCTCAAAGAGAAGCAAGAGACGCTGAGAAGACAGGGTCTGCCGAGGTCAATGCACCCCAGACTACCCCGGCTACCTGCTGGCAACTCTTGGACTCCTGATCAATAGCCCCAAACGCCCACCACTAAGTAACCTTCCAGCAATTCTCTTTCCCAAAGCCCAGTAATCACTCCTTTGCTAGAAGACAGCTTCCCATTCTTGAGGCAACCAACCTTGGCCAACCGAGGGCAGCCTAGCACAGGGGACTCTCACAGGGTCGAAGACTCAGAACAGAGGGGACTTTACAGAGGCTGAAGGCAGTCATCTCTCTACATCGTTCCCGTTACCAAGTGGTTCCCTAGGTCAAGACATCTTGGAGTGGGGTCAGGGCACTTCCCGCCAAGCCTGACGGTGCAAACAGAAGGGGAGGACATCTCCAGATTGTCCTCTGACCTCCACAAGCATGCCATGGCACGCACATATCTACACGCATGTACAAACACAAGAAGCTTAACTGTTACTGTAGCGCAAAAATCAAGTGAGCAAAAATCAAGTGAAATAATGAAAACAACGCCTCATTACTAATGGCAGATACTGAACATTTCAGAATAAAGTCGTCCAGGTTGCATAGATAATTGTTTCCTGAAAAGATTCAATAATATAAACATACTTCCTGTCTGAATACTATAACACTATCTATACAGATGCACTATTGGACATTTGCTAATCTTTGGCCTATATGTTAAGCAGATGGCTCCCATTCTAAGTACAGTGTCATAAACTCATCCTACTTCCAAAAAGAAGTCCACAAGTGGATTCTCTCTAAAGTACACTGATATTTATTGCCAACTATAAACTTCTGCAGAAACACAGCAACACCATAGTGGACAAAGGGAGACAAAGGCACAGAAAGCTTTAGCAAATTGTCACCAGCTGATAAGCAGATATCAGAGTCAAGGCCTGGCAGTCTAGAGTACTAGCAGACCATAGCCATGCGCTCGCTGTAACTCTGCCCCGGGGTGGGAAAATGACCTCCTGCTTCCGTTATTCACTGTCATATCCACCTGGACCTGCTATCTTATTTCACAGGCCAGCCCACACCACCGAGCTGGGGAAAGACTCCTGACCCTGCCTCCGTTTCTAATTTCTGCCCGTTTCTCTTGTCAACTGTCAGTTTAGCCTAGCCTGTGGCTCTCACCAGTTCACCGCTTCACAGCTCGCCAGCATGGCCCCCACCTCCACCCCATACCCAGATCCAGATATGGCAATGCCAGGAAGGTTCCCTCAGAACCACGCTCATTCCTCAAGCACAGAGGGTTAGACCTTGTACTGCTTCAGGGCTCCCCAGCAACTGTGACAGGCCAGCGGTTATTTCCATCAGACTCTCTTTTTGCTCTTGCCTTGCTTCTGCAGTGTGGGAGACGGAAGCCACAATTCACACATGCTGGCAGGCACTCTACTGCTGACTTACATCCCTTCCCCATGCTGTCTTCCATCGACTGTTTTCTTGAGGCTTGATTTGACAGAGCTGAGAGATTTAAAGCACCATCTTGAGACACTTGTTAACCTAAGACTTCAAAGTACTTACTGCAAATCTAATTAAAAATTTATTAAAGTAAAAATTTTCAATAAAGGTTAACTAAAATTCAAAATTTTAATAAACTTCTATTTTTAAAAAATTGTTACATTAGGCTGGGCACAGTGGTGCATGCCTTTAATCCCAACACTTGGAAGGCAAAAGCAGGTGGATCTCTGAGAGTTCAAGACCAGCCTGGTCTACAGAGCAGGTTCCAGGACAGCCAGGGCTACACAGAGAAGCCTTGTCTCAAAAAAAAAGAGGGGGGGAGGGAGAGAGGGAGAGAGGGAGGGAAGGAGGGAAGGAGGGAAGGAGGGAAGGAGGGAAGGAGGGAAGGAAGGAAGGAAGGAAGGAAGGAAGGAAGGAAGGAAGGAAGGAAGGAAGGAAGGAAGGGTTAGCTTTCTTGTGTGTATGTGAAATGGAGCTTAGAGGTGGCAGACAGGCCAAAGGGCACGCGACTGTGAAGAGGACAACTTTCAGGGGGAAGGTCTCTCCTTTTACTGTGTGAGACCCAGGAACCAATCAGCTGGTAGGGCTCCACAGCAAATGCCATTACCTGCTGCATCATCTCAAAACCCAAACTTCTATTTTAAACTGAAGATGAACTAAAGAGGAAGAAACATTTTAATGCACTTAATGATAGTGCAGCACCTACAAACTCGGGGTAAGCCGCCACCACGAGGGACAGTTTAATTTGCATCCTATAGCTAAACTATATTTTAAGAAGTAAACAAAATAACAAAATAAGCCCACCTGTGCTTTTACACGGAGACAAAATTTCTGCAGCTTAACACTGCATCTTCCCAGCGCATGTCATCCGCAATGCTGTGATATGGGCAAATAAATGGGGGAATGCAGTGCTGCTGGACAATGAACCACACGAAGGATGGCCTCTCAGGGCTTACAGCACCGCCCCACTTCAGCTCTCTCTGCTTCCTGTGAGGTGCAGCTGTGATCCCACAGCTGTGACCCAGCCTCCTGCTGACGCTGACGCGAGAGCTGTGCACATGAGAGTGAGCAACGAAGTCTGATGGCCTTCTTGCTGCTCTTCAGTCTCAGCCTTGCGCCTTTGCATCTGTCGGAGGAACTGAAGCTCCTACCATTACGGACTCTCCCTCTGGAGCCATAAACCAAAATAAACTCCTTTCTGTAAGCTGCTTTTGTTGACAGTATCTCCTCACAGCAGCAGAAAACCAGCCGTGGCGAGCTTTTTTCTTCCACTGAGCACCTGCTTTCTGAGGTTCTGCGGCTCAAGGGAGGATGTTGGTATAATGTTTATTTTTAATGTATACACCTTACCCTTGTTCATTCAAATACTGATTTCCCCCCACCCTCACCCCCACCCCCACCCCTCTGATTTCAATCCGGATATTGCATTGTGATACTCATTCTAAGCATCCTGTCTCAACTCCGTGTAAACAGGACAAAATAAAGCAACGAGACACAATGTTGAGCAGGGGACGGGAAAGAGGGGAGGAGCCAGAAGGCAGGAGAGGAGTGGGAGGAGAAGGGTGAGAGGAGAGCTAGGAGAACAGAGCTGGAGGAGAGATCTTGAAGGAGAGATCTTGGAGGATGTGGAGCATGAGCCAGACCTAAGATTTCACAAAAAGCAAGTATAATGTGGGAAATCTAAATGTTAGGAAACTGAGGGCTTGGAGGTTTAGGAGGGAGTAAATATTGCCCAGTATCGTGTTCTAGGTTAACTAAAAACCCAGTCTCTGCGTGGTGATTTGGTTATACAGCTGCTGAGGATTAATAGCAAGCTTTACTAGAAGATAAACCCATAGTAAATATTAATAACCACTTACAACAGGAGGAGAAACACACAGAACTGGGATGCCAAGAGTAGGTGCAGATCTTTACTGTTTTAATTTCAAAACAAATTCTGGTGAGCCAGAAAAGGAGTATGTGCTCCTACACACACTGCGGGCATGGCGACCCGCACGTGTAAACCAGCACCACAGACGCAGACACAGGAGGATCACAAGCTCCTGTACAAAATAAAAAATAAATACAACTGTGGAAAGGAAACAAATTCAGCCCATATTGGCCATGAGGCTTTTGCTGAAGACAGCGCCTCTCGGAAGACAGCAGCTTGGTGTAACTAAGTGTGTGTGCTCAAGTCTAACCCAGCGGGGTAATCTCACAGGGTGCACATTTGCTGACGTGCTGCCACAAACAGCCCACGCTAACTTTCTCCAAAATGCCTAAAGAAAAAGACCTGCCAATGCTTTAACTGTGTCACACGGGGCCTAAAATAATGTTTTATTGCTATTATAAACACTGCTCAGTGTTTATTACTATATCATTTTTTAAAAATATCCAAAGCAGGCTAGAAAAGTAACATAGCCTAAGAAACTTTAGTACGCACAAGTTCAATCCTCACATCAAAAAAGGATAAAGTAAAATCATACTCCACAAAAGTGCCACTGAAAATTAATACGGAGACTATATTAAGTGTGCTCAAACTGTTAAAACCACACAAGCTACAATGCAATGACGGATATGACAACACATTCCACACTGTGCATAAACATGCTTATGTGAATAAAAGTTCTTTTTCGGACCACATTCAATAATTAGAGGGACAAAACAAGATACAAATCACTGAGACAAAAAACAATTTGAAACACCACACATCACATCATCGGACTAACAGCACAATCACCCCCTGCCTGGCCGGAAGGACTCCCTAAAGAGTGTCTGTGGGCAAACCCCCGCAACCCAGGTCCCTCCCCATGGCCCTTCTGTGCTCTAGCAGCTCCCTGGGGTGTTTCTGGCATTCTGCCTCTTCCCTTCTATTGACCACCAGGGATGCTGAGCCTCTTACAATGCTTTTTTCCTTCTCCATTTTCTCCTTTGAGTCTCAGCTCCAAAGAGAAAATAAAAAGAAAACGTAAATAGTATTTAAGTGAGACAGGCCTTAAACTCACAAGAGTCCAAGCTACTGACACCCAACCCACCAAAAGCCCTAATCCACAAACTGGCATCATAGCTCTTAAGTCTGCAAAGGCAGGATCGGGTCACAGCCCTAAGCTCACTTTGCCAGGCTTCTGCCTGGGCTTTAGGCTCATTCTTAACCTAGAATTCTGGTTTGCAGTGAACCTCGAAGAACCTGGGCTCTAAGCCTACAGACCTAGAATGCCTTCAACTGCACCTAAGCACGTAATTAGGGACAGGCTCCCCACCAGCTACCCAAATGTGGTGAATTAATGAAACACCTTCCAAGCCACCTAAATATACTTTCTAATTAAAACGAAGCCTCCTTTTACAACCAGGTTAAATGGATTAAAAGATTAAGGACAGGAGAGCAAGTGCTTTCTCCACCTCACAGTTCTGCCTCCAAATGCCCAGGCCTCTAATGACTAGAGTGGGCGCTGTAAAGGCACCTAATTACCCCGGAATTATACCACCCCACCCGGAACCAATTTCAGGATCAGAGATCAGCTTCTCCCCAAACACAAAGCTGCTAATTAAGTTACACGAAAGTCCAACTAACAGGCAATTTGATGTGGCATTTATCCACCCGAAAACAGACTTCCACACTAAGTGCTTAGACTCTCAAGAGCAGACATTCCTTGTGGACAGCACTGTGACACCCTTGGGTAACTGACATTAAATGCATGAAGGCAGAGACTCACCTCTAGGATTTCCAGAAACAACAAAAGGATCCTCCACCAAGCCAAGGAACAGCCCACAGGATCCACTTGAGCTGTGATCCCCTCCAGCTTGGCCTCCACGGCCAGGTAGCTAATACAAGGGGCTGAAGATCTTTGTGCTGACACATCTTGGCATACACAACCCACAGCCTCATTTGTGGTCATGTCTTTCTAAATCCTAACTAAAGAAGCATAGTTTGAGTTCAAGGATTTGCCTACTTGCTCTTTACCTACATACTACTAAATCTACCCACTTGATTTCTTACAATTAACACATACACACAGAGCTCTCAATTTGCTGTCATTTTCTTTGCACACACTCCTACACATAAACAAAAGAAAGCATTTAGAAAGAAGAGCCATTCACTTTTTGCCAAGAAAATCCTCAGGAATGGCTGTGCAGCTGATATAGAGCTGTACAACCTGGCTGTGGCTGGGCATAAGCCAGGACCAAACAATGATTTCCTATGCGCTCCAGTGTGTGTGTGTGTTGGGGGGGGGGGGGAGCAGGCGAGTGGATGCTTGCAAGGTATCATAAGTTATTGCTGGCTACCAGTCAAACTGTGTGGTCATCCTGCCAAAACAACAGACACATAGGGACAAAGGCGGAGTAGAGGGATGCAGCTGCAAGGCAGAGAACACCAACAGCTGCCAGCCAGCTGATGCAAAGGACCTCTGCCTGTTCCAGAAGAACACCCGGCCCTGTGAGCACCCAGGCCAACAGTCTGATCTCCAGACCTGCATAGAATAAATACACTCTGAGTGTTCTAAGCATCGGTTTCTGGCCCTTTGTTACACCAGCCCTTGAAAAATAACACACCACCCTGCCAGGGCCCCTCCACTGGCAATGGTTCCTACAGTACCACAGAAGGCCCTCAGGGAATCCCCAGTCCATGGTTTGGTTGGGGAGTCCCCTCTCCCACATAACTACATAGGATAAGCCTTGTCCCAAATGCACTGCTTCCCGAGAGTTCCCAGCTGCCTCCTGGGGGCCTTCCCCAGTACCATCCAAGTTCCTGATACCGTGAGTCACTGGGTGGGGCTGGGGGAGGAGGGAGACTCGGATAGGGGATACGGAAGTCCCCTTTAGTGTGAGTGGTTCCTGTATTGATTTGACCCACCCAGTTCTCTCAGGGTTCTCTTTTACCTCATTAATATCCTTTCACACCCATTCTCCCTGCCTCATCCCCGAACCTTGCCGCATGCCACACACTGCCTTGTATTACACGAAGCCACACCCTCCCAGTACCTGAGCCTTTTTGTTGTGGGGCCAATGCTTTCTGCCAGACACGCTTCCTTTATGGTAAACGGACAGCTTGAGAAAGGTTCCCAGTGCTCAGCTGGCCGCTACCATGCCATAGCTGAGCCCACCTGTGCACCAGTAAGCCAAGGCACGCTAAGCACCAGGCTCACACTGGCACAACTGGAGAGCGTGTGAAGACAGTGCGTGTGCATTTGTGGTCTGCCAAAACCCTGGGCCAGTAATGACAGGCCAAGACCAAGCAACCTCCTCCATCTCCCAATTTCTACTGACTGATTGACTCCCCGAGATCACGCTGCTTCTCGTCATTGAATTGTCAACAGAAGTAATTCTGAATTGAGCCCTTAGATGTCGAGCCCTGGACACACTCTTCAAGCTAGAGCCTGCATCAGAATCACCCGGAGGGCTCCTGAACACAGATGGCTGGGCCTCTCCCCTGGAGCTGCTGACTCAGCCGGCCTGGGTGGGGTCTGAGAACTCAGCTGTCTAACAAGTTCCCAGGTAAGCCGAGTCTGCAGGAAGGCCACTGCCTGGGGTGGCTCACTCCACACTTGGCCCCTGTCCCTCCCCTGGTGAGGCAGAGCTGCTGCTGGCTTCCCACTGTCCCGGCCTCTGCTCCCACTTGGGCAAAGCCCAGGTTGTGGTCAAGTAAGCCCGTATCCCTTGTGGCTAAGCCCTGCTTTGAGGTTAACCAAGCAGCGTCCACACAGTGTAGGCCAGTAAGGGTCATGATGGTCACAGACCCAGGTGTGACCTGGGAGTTGCAAGGAGAGTGTGAAGGGTGCTACTGAGAGACAGGCACCAGATGGGGGTATTTTAGCCTGCCCTGCTGGATAAGGCCTGCACACCTCTGGCCAACGTGAGCCCAGTGAACACAGCAAAACAAGCAGGTGGGAAGAAAGGTGCTGAGTGAGCTAGCCCAGAGCCACCCTGCCCGGGCTTCTGGTTAGGTGGCATGGTGCACTCTTTACTGTTGGAGCTGGTTGAGTCGGGGTTTTCTGTTCCTTGCTGTTAAAATGGTCACAAAGCAGCACACCTTACCCACACACAACACGGTGGCTTGTGCTGTACACAGTCCTGGTGTACCACTACGCCATGTTTACATTTTCCAGATTATTTCAAAAGGACATAGCAGGACGTTCATGGAGCAAGACTGTAAATTAAAGCTCAGGCCTAACACATGGTAAAAGATCCAACTCTGACACAATCTGAAGAGCCAGGCTCCTATTTTCCAGGGGTTCTGCTAGGAACTATCTAAAGAGCTGAACTGCTTCCACAACTGAATCCTGGACATGGTTCCACCCCACAGGGCACACTGTCAACGTACCCAAGTGGGAAAATGGTTTCCTCTCTTCCTCTGCATTCAACAGCAGGGCAGACAAGTATATGGAGAAGATGGACACTTGTGTAGCACGTCTGTTCTGTGCTTTTATAGATCAGTAACCTTATTTTGCAATTGTGAAAATCTTTACTCATCTATAAAATAATATCGCCAGGCATGGTGTCACACGCCTGCAATCCCAACACGCAGCGGCAGGCAGACCTCTGTGAGTTGAAGGAAAGCCTGGTCTACAAAGTGAGTCCAGGGTAGCCAAGGCTACACAAGGAAACCCTGTCTTAGATTAAATAAATAATAAAAAATAAGAATTTGGTGATATATGTATATATACATTTTTTTATATTTATGTATCACCACATGCCCACCTGGCCATCTACAGATAACACGTCTGAGAATAATCTGTAAACCACGAGGCACAATACCAGGGCAATTACTTAAATCCAATTTTAATGAATTGGATTTAGTGTGAGCTATTTTATTGTTGTTGGTTTTTTGTCTGTTTGCTTGTTTGAGATTAATCATGAGTCCAGCAGACCTCACCAAACATTCCTATTGCACATCTGACTTAACTATCCCCTGAACAGCTGTTTAGACGGCAACAAAGACTAAATTTCAAAGCCAAGTCGAAGAAGGAAAAAGGACATGAGTTACCTACTATGCATGCTGCATCTGGTCTATTTGGAGACCACATGTGATGGCAGAGCAGGTCACTAAAGCCACACTCTGCCTTCAAATGCAGTGGTGGGCATCTCTGAGGACCACCCAGGGGCAGTCCTGCTTCCTGCAGAACAGTCCGGTGGCAGCATGCCACTCAGAGCCATTCTCACGGAACTAAACACAGAGAGGAGACAGGGGCGGAAAGCAGGAATGGCTCTAAATCTGCTTCTCAAACTAAAGAAAGTTCGCCTTAGAAGAGGACACCAAGACATGGTTCAGGCCACCTTCTGGAGACCAGGAATCAGCGTCAAATGACTGCGAATTCTCAAGGATCTTTCCTAGCTTTATGTGTTCGGGCATTTTGTCTGCGTATGTCTCTGCAGACATGTGTACATGGTACCTGCAGAGGCAAGAAAGGGCCCAGGGTCCAATGGAACTGGATTTAAAGATGACTAGAAGCTGTGGTGGTGCGTGCCTATAATCACAACACTCGGGGAGGCAGAGGGTTCTGGGACTCAAACCCAGGTCCTCTGGAGGAGCAGCCAAGCTCTTAGCCACACTCTATGTATTGTCTAGACTACCACAGCAATTATTTGTGACAACATTTTTTCCCTCTGGCATATGTTGGGGGAGGGTGGATAGACACAATTGCTCTAGAGTCAGATTTCACATGTGCAAAACTCTTAACGGCAAACTAATAATTTGATGACAATTCATTTAAAAGAGTAACGAGCTCTCAGGAGGCCCCATTATCTTAATGTTGGTGTTCCCAGAGAATACTGCCTTGGGAAATTATTTAAGCACTGAAATCCCAAGCTGCGCTACTATCTTAAGTAAAAAGAAGCCTAGAACGCCTTCCCAGAATTAATCAGTGCTGCTGCTGTGGTCTCAGTAGTGCCTTCATTTCTCACACTGTTACACCATGTGGAGCAATTCAAATCACAACCCCCACTGCATACAGCACAAGAGCCACAAAGCACCAGCAGTCATCCTTCCCAGAGCTGTGGCTTCCCAGAGACACTGAAACCTGGGTTCCCAAGCTAAGAACCCAAGCGTCTCTCCTAGTCACTGCTGTGCCTTGGCTCTCGCCTCACATTCACTTCGCAGAGTGTCCTATGTGCATGTATTCCGTGGGCGAGTCTTCCTGGGCTGCGCCTCTGCCTGGCTCCCCTGCAGAACACCCATCTACTAAATGGGCTCCATGAGGTGATTCCACAGCTGAGCACCATGTCCTGTCGCAACAAACAATCAGGCAGCCGCAGAGGTGCAAGGGCAGTGCCTTTTAGTCCTGAGATAAGTGACTTCTCTAAAGGCAACTCCATCTGGAGGAAGGGGCAGGGCGACTTCAACCGGACCTGGGCGACTCAGGTTGGACACAAACCCACCCTCTCAGGCTGCAAACCCACTTGCTCCTTCCAGGGACTACTGATTATTAATGAAGTGGCCTGCCTATCTCTGTCATAGACTAGCAATTCTCGAAGGATTAAAAAAGCATTTGATAAGGCACTACAACATACAAATGCACACAAAACCAGCCACTTCGAGAACCAGCAGAAAGATGCATTAAATAGCTAAAAACATCAAACGAAAGGCTGTTAGTTCCAGATATTATTTTTTAATTTGTTTCAATTAAAGCTAAATAATTATTTAAATGGCAAAAAACTTTGTTAAAAATTACACAACATAAGTTTCAAAAATATCTTTTTAAAGGCTTTTAAGGTTAGAGAACAGTTTTAATATATACCACCACTCCTGTTAAAAGCCAGTACTGTATTAAGAAAACCTAAATTAAAACACTGATTAGAGTGAAAAAGAACCCATAATGTTAAAGCCATGCCCACCATAGCTAAATGTGGTCATTTTGCACTGTTCTCTGTGTCCTGTATAAGGCCCCAAGGAACCTGACACTGACAGTGACCTGATGGACAGTCTCTTGAAATGTGACAATCACAGTAGCTCAATTTAAAGCCACAACCTCTAACACTGATACCACAGCTGTGGCTTTAACAGCAATGACTGACTGAGGCTTGGGTGTGGAGAATATGTTAAACACAAGTCATGGAGTTAAGAAACTAATGGTCAAAAGCATGAATATGCAGCATGTAGCAGCCTTTCAACTCAGCCGTGAGTTACAGGGCCTGGCTCTGAAGCATCAAAAGAAGGAGTATCAGGCTGGACCTCAGGTACCACAAAGGTAATTTCCACAGGGAGCAAGCATCCTGCACCAACACAAATGTCAGCATGCTTATATACAGGACGGTTCAGGGAGGCGGCCTGAGTGAAGGGAGGAAGGGGCATAGAGTGTGGCTGAAGGGAAATAAGAACACTGGGGACAAGACCCTCAGACACAAATGACTTTCTGTGCCGGGGCCATGCTTGGGAGTCTACACTCTATCCAGCAGTGATGTGACCCAAAAAAGGCTGATCACAAGAGCAAGTATATCACTGGGATACAAAGACCTGGCTGGAGAGAGGAAGAAACTCTATAAAGATGAGCCACACATCCAAGAGGGCTGGTCCTGCGAGGGAATGAAAGGAATAAAGGATGCGCCGACGCGCCCTCCCTCCCTCCCTCCTGTACCTTACTGTACACAGCACGCTGACATTAGTATTAGACCAGGGTGCTTGTTCTTTTCACCTAGGGCCTGAAGCTGGAGGAAGAGCCCAAGGAGGAGCCCAGGAGCTCAGTTCTGGGCACACTAGCTTTGAAGCACCTAAGGATACAGAAAGAGATCAGCAGACTCTAGGTAAGCCTTCTGGGGAGAAGGTACAATCTGTCATCCATACATACATGTGCACAAGAGACAGAGTGTGTACGTGTGTGTGTTCAAACAAGGCAAAGGTTTAATGGTTTAATGCTGGGTGTGACTTGGTAACAAAGTAAGCATTTAATATACACAAGGTAGATGGGCAAGAGAGGGGGAAACGTGAAAGGGGGAGAGGGAGAGGGGGAGAGAAAGAAAGGGCGAAGATGCAAGATTGGAAATTGTCTTTTTTCATAGGGAAGAAACACAAAAGGACAGGAGAGCTCATCTAAGGAGAATCTGGAGCAGGATGAGAGGAATGTCCACAGTGGATCCCTGGGTATCAAGACCCAAACAAAGAAGTCTTCCCAGCAGGCCTCAGGGCTGAGGAATCGCCTTCAGACTCAAAGGAAACTTCCCTCAAGATCCAGTTGCTTCTGCCAACGACTGTACCTCAGCTGCTGAGAGGTCACCAGGAGTCTCCTGGTGCCCCTGCTCTCAGGATCTGCCTTTGACTGACTAACCTTCACTGTTTGAGCAGAAACATACTGCTGCTGTTCCTAAGCAGATAAAAAATAAAAATACATTCTGAAAATCAAAAGCAGCTTGGGTATAGCTCAGTGGTGGAGTACAGCCTTCCTCAGACACTGTCCCTGACCAGGCAGTGTTTGTGATTTCTATAATTATTTTTAAAGCTCAAATAACATTATTCATTCCTTAGCAAGTCTTAAACTTTTCAGTTCCTATCAAATACCACTGTGCTCCAAAAGGGCTTATCAAAGAGATATGCTCTCAGAAAGCCAGCCCAGCTTCCCAGAGCATTTACTCAGGCAAGAGCTGGTCACTCTGGTCTGCTCGCTCTCATCACGAATCTTCCAAAGCAATCTTTCTTTCTCAGCAAATGAGTAGACCGCTGCTGATATCTGAGAATACCCAAGAGAAAAGGAGGGATGGGGAGGAGAGAAAGGAGAAAGTTTTCAAATAGTGCTTTTCTGGCTTGCAACCAAATACAATTACAGAGCTTCCACAGAAGATGAAGTCAAGATAACACATGCACAGTCTTCACCAAGGCCAATTACGCTGACAGCTTCCTCAGCCAGAGTGTGAGGTAAGAGACAAGTTGCTCTACGGGCCCCACGCCCCAGAATCAGCAGTGTCCTAGTCAGGCCCCACTTCAGGCAGCCTTGGCGGGGTAGCACAGACATTTTACCGTCTAGATTCTCTCTAGTGATACATGGCGGTACCGATCACGCTTTCTCATAAAGCAGACTGTCTTATGGTCAAGTTTATTTCTCTAGTCTCATGTTGTTAGAATAGTACCTGCTCTAGGATACCTAGACAGGAATGGATGCATTTGCTGAACTGAAAATGGCAGCTCAATTGACTCCAAGTCCATCTGTCACTGGTACTGTGGTGCAGTCCTTAAGATTATAAAAAAGCTGTTTGGGGGTGTAAAGCGATACTGGTAACTTCATAATTAAGATTAAGGATGAATGGCATTAAAACAGAAGGAAAACCTAGTGCTGGGCTGTAGCATGATTCTGTGTGGTAAATTTCCTCACAGAATATGGAATGAAAAGAGGGAGTGAGAAGAACTTCAAGCAGGGAGCCCTGACAGCATGGCCTGGTGATCCAAGTCAGAATGAGAGGAGAAAGTGACGCCACAAATACCCTGCCCTGATGGGACAGGATGGCAAGGTCTTCGTGGCCTTCCTCCCCGACACTCCAGCAGATACAACCATGAGAAAAATTACCAGACAAACTAAATTCAAGAACACCACACAAAATACCTGACCCCCTCAAAAGACCATCAAAACTTAGAAAACTGATAAACTGAGAAGCAATCATGCCCAAGAAGGCATGGCAACTGAAGCTTCACACAGGATCCTGGGACCCAAAGCCAAGGAGCTCATGATCACATTCAAAAGCAGAAGTGAGGAGCTGTGGAGTTTTGTCTAAAAGAAACGTACTGGATTAAAACAAGCTCTAACTATCCAGGCACTCATTCTGATGAAGTGGTTGGATAACCGAACAGCTAAACCAGAGAAGACATTCAGACCATCCATGAAGATGCTGAACCCCACTGACGACTCGACTCAGCCCTGAAAAGGACATTGGGAAACCACTCCAAACAAATTCCAGAACTTGGTCCACAGTAAGACACCAGTGTTGGCCTCACAGCCATACATGTACCAGGGTATTAGAAGATGCGTGCAGTGACAACAGCAGAGCCTGGGTGACAATCATGCAAGCCATCTCTCTGTGTCTGTAACTTTTCTTATAGCTCTTTGTCTAAAGCACTTCTCAGTGTATCTGAATTTCAGCTCTTGGTTTTGGTGGTCCTACATAGTTCACGAGGACCTCAAACTGAGAATGTAGCCAAGGATAACCTTGAACTCCTGATCCTCCCGTTTCTACCTCCAAGTGCTAGGATTGTAGGCAAATGCTACTGGGCCCAATTCAAACATTTACTTTTAAAGTCACAAGATTTTAAACTGGTTTGGGGAAGTTTAAAAATCCACTGAACGATGACAATTCTGCAGCTGATAGTTAATGGACAGTTCACACATGGTTTGGTGATTAATTCATCCATCACAACACTGCATTGAGGTGATTCTGAGGGCTCCAAAATCTGCATTTCTAGAAACGGACACAGAAGGCTGTCCTACAGGGGCCTTCATTCCACCTGTGTCATAATATGATCTCCGCACATCCAGAACAATCTCAATCCCAAAAAAACGAACAAACAAAATGAACAAAAGGAAAAAATAGTCAGAAACCAGGTTAAGCAAAGCAACCGAGGACAAAAATAAAAGAAAACACTGGAATAACCGCCAGCAGCAAAATGAAGCGACACCACGGGCTACTGAGGCGGACACTGACGGAAAGGCATTTCTGAGGGACAGAGAACTGCCAAAGCTGTGATGTTTGTACAATTGGGAACACACTGAAAGTGGAGCACTTCAAATGGGTTAGCCATTTGGGTGAGTTACTACTTGATAAAGTCATTGTAAAGATGCGGGGGCAGGGGAGCAACCATTTTTTCCCATCTTGTTTTGCTTTGTTTGGGACTGTCTTCTCTCTGTGTAGCCCTCGCTGGTCTTGAACTCAGATTGGCTTCCCTCTGGCTCCCAAGTGCTAGGAGGTAACAAGCATTTTTTTAATAAAATAAAAAACAGCAACTGGAGTACACTGCAGGCAAACCTGAATTCACTCCTTATAAGCAAATATACAGACTGTAAGCACCTTACGCACACACAGACTGACGTATACACACATGTGCCATCCAATACCTTTGCTTGACCTGATAGAAAACTGACCAGGGCGCTCGTAAAATGATTCAGCAGGTGAAGGCCCTCCTTTCCCTCATGACAGCCTGAGTCCAACCCCCGGCCCACACCCTGGAAGAACCCACTCTAGTTGTCCTCTAGTCTCCAGCACATGCATGCGCATACCTGTCTGTCTGTCGCACACGATGAATGACGTGATTTGAAAGAAGAAAACTGACAGAAAGCAACCACCATAGGCTGAGTGTGATGGTGCACACATCTGACTCCAGCACCCAGAGTGCAGAGGATCCCAAGTTCAAGGCCAGCTACAGAGCAAGGTTTGCACTGCCCAGACTACATGAGACTGTCTCCAAATGGATAACAAGGTAAAACTATTTCTAATTAAGGAGAAGGTAGTGTGCAACTGACATTCACAGAAACGACACCGCAGATCATATTGAACACATGGTCAGAGACAGATGAGGACTTTCAGCCGCCCAGTGAGGGCAGGGGCACCTGGCAGGCAGTGGCCTGCTCCAGTTTGCTTACCTCTGTTCTTGAGAAGGCTCCTCCATGTCCTCTTCAGAATCACCCTGCAGTGAAAGAGCATCCATTAGCAACTGTTTCGAGGAAACACAAACACCAGCAGCGGGGTGGCGAGCTGCTCTGAGCGCCTCCAGTGACTGGCACAGCAGTGAGCAGAGTTACAGTGGCGCACACTGAGGCTGCTAAGAAGGCTCCGTGGTTAACAGGGCCCACTGCTCTTCCAGAGGGCCCAAGTTTGGTTCCCGGCGTCCACTTCATGGGAATCAAAGGCCTCTCCTGGCCATCCGAGGGCCACATACACATTCATGTACATATCCACACAGAGTCACACAGTCTCAAAACAAAACCCTTTCTAAAGTGTGATAATGGCAATATACAGCCACAAACTTTAATAAAGACAGTATTTGTTAGTACTCTCTTACATTCACATTTAGTGAATAAACTACTGGTTTAAAAACAAAGGGGTTTCTGTTATTGTTTGCTTTTTGTTTGGTTGGTTTAGTTTTTAGTTTTTTCAAGACCGGGTTTCTCTGTGTAGCCTTGGCTGTCCTGGACTGTGTAGACCAGACTGGCCTCAGACTCACAGAGCTCTGCCTGCCTCCGCCTCCCGAGTGCTGGGATTAGACCTGTGCCACCACGCCCCACTAAAAACACGGTTTCTAAGGCCAGCGTAATACATATAGTGACTCTGAGGTCAGCAAGACTGCATAGGGAGACCTGTCTCCAAAATAAATAAATATTACAGTAATTTAATTTTAAAAGAAGAGACATAGCTTACCTCAGAATTCTACCAATGAGCATGCAGTATACTTCGACATCAATAAAAACGCTGCTAATTTTGTAAACTGAGTAAACACCATCCTCAAAAGCTCTCCCGTGTATGTCAGGAGGGAAAGGCAACTGAAACACCCACAGCGTGGACACAGAACGGCGCCACGTCCAGCTAAGCAGCCACAGTGCCCAGCCAGGCTCCCTCAGCAGGGTAGCCTTCCCCGAGCTTCCGGCACCCTGGCCCACTAGCTTGCCCTCTGTGCTCTCCTACTCCTAGGGCAGCTGGCCCTCTAGCCCCACTCCTGCCTCCTCCTCCTAGCCCAAGGTCCCCGCACTATACCTTCAGCCTGTCAGGGCCTGGAGAGATGGATCCAGGGTTTCGTTCCTAGCACGGACACAGGCAGCTCTGAACCACCTGTAACTTTTGGCCTCCTGAGCATCAGGCGCCCACATACACACATAAATAAAGGTAAATAAAGCTTTCCAAGCACGCACATCAGCGTGTTAACCCACACTGAAACTACAGGGCCGGGGCTGCCATCTTCTGTGTCATCCTTCCTCAGTCTACACACATTCCACCAATGCCCATCCCTCTCCAAGGCCACGTCTCAAGCCTCTGAGGCAAGCTTCGCTCTGCACTGAACCAAGCCTCGCAGCCAGTCTGCGGGCATGGCACATGGCTTACAACTCGGTCTTACTCCCAAATGCCGGGGCATACAGTGCCTCATGCTCCACTCTGCAGTGAGCACACAGGAGTGCCTGCAGAGAAGTGTCTGAGCTACCGTTTAACCCAGCCCTTCTGCTGAGGGTACCGTCACAACGCTTGCCCCCTAGGGACGCCCCTTCTAGCCCCCATCTCCACCTCCAACAGGAAACTCACATCTATCCGGTGCACTGGCCCACCATCAGTACCCTGGGGCCTGGACTGTCACGACATGCAGGGCTTGCTCAACTCCATCCTGCAAGCATCAGCACACCAATCTTCCTCCACATCACTCCTTCCCCCGCTGTATACCCGCTTCAAGTCCCTGCTCAGTACCCCACAAGGAGCCTGAGGATGACCCAAAGGCTGAAGGCAAGAGGGTGGAGAGTTTCCAGACCAGTCTGGGCTAACAGTGAGACCCTGTTAGACCGAAAATGCTCCAATAGCTCCCCAGCGGTCATGAGCTGGACTCCAAGCACTTTCAGAATGGTCCGCAGCACAGCACTGGCCCTGACACACCCATCCCCTCCTCCAGACCAGCAGGCTCTGGTTGTAATCTAAAATGTCACAGTAGAAACTGAACTACATTGTCCGCCGAGTACTATTCAGGGCTGGGCCCCTTCTGGCCTTCAGCCTTAAGTGACCCCTCGGGGAGACACTGCCCTCTTCTCTCCATTCTTAGTTTCAGCACTTGAAGGCTTTCCCAGGCATCACCAGCTTTATCGGCTCAATAAAACCAAGCCCTCACAGAACAAGACCACATCCTCGTTACTCCTACCTGCTCCGCTGCCCCAGACCGTGGGCTGCTATTTCAATCCCATGCTGCTTTCAAGAGTTGGCTCAAGTGTCTCTTCAACGCAGCATACACGGACGGCTTCAAGTAAAACAAACATTCCCACCACGGCCTCTTCCTGCCTGCACACAACACTGATGCCCTTCAAACACACTGCACCACTCGGTGCTTTCGCGGCGTCTTATTTATCACCCACATGCCTTTATCTTGATGGCACGGGCCACGCGGCAGGTGCTTGGGTTTACCGTAACACCATCTGCACCTGCCCCAGTGCTTGGCTTAGAACAACCCAGCTGTCTCCGAGGTTCTAATAGCTCTCGGGATTTCTGGAAACGTCTAAGCAACTTTCTCTAGAGCAAAGCAGAACATCAAGTCACTCCCCTCAACACAGGTGGTGCCTACCTTACCACCACCACCACCACCACCACAGCGCCGTCACCACGGTTACCGCAGCGCCGGTCACGTGGCCCTGAAACACAGCATCCTGGCCAAAAGCTCGGGCTCTGGAGCAAACCACATCCCGGGTTCAAATCCCCCCTGCTGCTTCCCTGTTTCAGCTGGTGACTTATTCAGCTGCACTGCGCCCCGTCTCCAGCTCCATAACCAGGCAAAACACTCCACACTGGGGGTGCACTGTGAGGGAACACCACAGAGCGCTGACACTCACAGTTCTCAGCCCAGGTTAGTACTTTTCAGTGTTGACAAAGCCAAATATAAACTTGTGTGACAAAAAGTTTTCCAAACACTAGTTAATGATTCACTGACCAGAGCGGCACGCTATTACATAAGACTGTACCTGGGTTAAACAAACAGCTGTTCACTATACAGCTTCTGGTTTCACTTTCTGCCAATTCTGTCATCCATCCCCGCAGAACTGAGAGGCGGGGAAGCAACAAGAAATGGTATTTTTAAAGACAAAGTTTTGTTTGCTATCCCTCAGCTGGGGACGTCCATCTGCGTTGTGCCAATCCTGGGCACCTGCTGAGAGGAGCTCCAAAGTGCTTCTCACAGTGACAGGACAGTGAACAGTAGCCCTTTCACCTCCCATCTTCAGGACTGAGCAACTTCAGCAACAACAACGTGGGACCAGATATGACAACTGCCTCTCCTCCAAAGGCATCACAGGCAACTGTGCCCACTACACAGGGAACAGTGCGGCCACGGGGATCCCTCAGCAGCCCAGGCACACATCCATAGTCATCAAAGCACCACACTAAGTTCAGAAAGGAGGAGACGATGGCCACCAGATAGCAATCCAAGACTACGAAGGACCCAACCACAGACAACATCCCAGGCTCAGTGCTCAGGGGTCCCAGTGCCAGCCGAGACAGTGAGTCCCAGGAGAGGAACAGGACAGAGAGGCCAGGTCAGATGGCTGGAGGCCCAAAGGCCAGAGCAGGTCAAGGGAGTATCACCCTACATTACATAGACCAGTAAGGTGCACAACGCTTGTCACCTTGCACAGATGCAGCTATGGCTAGACATCTAATGAAAAGGCCTGTGTGGTGTCTGGGCCATCACCACTTTGGATTCAGTGCGCTGGAGAGTGAGAAAATGGGGTGGAGGGCTGTTCTGTAACTCTTAACAATAAAACCAAATGGCTTTTTCTTTCCTCCCATTATGACTGATAATTTTTTTGTGTTACTATACAAAATAATTCCCTAACAGGAGACCACATAACAAAATACACAAATAGGGCTGGGGGATATAAGTCATTGATACCACTTGCTTAACATGCACAAGGCTTGGAGCCATCCTCAGCACACACACACACACACACACACACACACGCACGCACACACACACACACACACACAGAAATAACGTGAGTATCAGCTCACCACAAGCCCATCACACTGAGCTATCTGCTGGGTCCAGCCCCTTCAGCAGGGGAAAGCGACTGTTTTCCATGACAGAGCTTATGCACCGGCTAAGAAACCACCAAGACAAGCACCCTGGAGCGCCTCTGAAATTAATAGGAAAAATACCCAATTTTGCAGACATAGAAAACTGGGAACAAAAAAGAGGGAGGCTGGGCCCCCATATAGCCCAGGGACAAGAACACGTGTTTAGCACATGTAAGGTCCTGGGTTCAATCCCTAGCAACAAAGAAAAGGGGAGAATTTGCATACTCACTGGGACTCATCAGGACTCACACCTCCACACTGAAAGAGGGTCTGAGCTTCTTGTTTGGTTGGTTTTTGTTTTGTATTTGGGTTTTTTTGTTGTTTTCATTTGTTTTGTTTTGTTTTTTGAGACAGGGTTTCTCTGTGTAGCCCCAGCTGTCCTTGAACTCGATTTGTAGACTAAGCCTCAAACTCATAAAGCTCCATCTGCTTCTGTCTCCCAGATGCTGGGACTAAAGGTGTGCACCACCACAGGCTGACTTTTTTTTTTTTAATGAAGGATGACATAACAGGTTCGTAATCACTTAGAGTCTCATAAGTTTAAAAAAAAAAAAAAACCTTCCAAATAAGTAACTGTATAAATAATCAATATTGGGTAAATCTATTTTCATTGAACTCAACATCTTGATGTTCCAATTTCACTTCTCACTGACAACTTTTAGGTTCCAAAGACATTTTTTAGTCTTCGTGCATGGAAGATATAAAGTTTCCATGACACTACAAATATTCTCCACAGACTCTTATGACATACACAAGAAAAACCTTTTGAAAATACTTCTAAGTCCCTTGAAAAGAACTCCTTCCAAATGAGCTTCTTTAGAACACTGTATCTAAGATACACACATGCCCCCTCCCTGCCCAGGCAGCACGTGCACACGGTACCATGTCTAACGGAAACACGCACGGAGTCAATACATGCAGAAAATGTTTGTGGCCACCAGTTTCACTTTCAGCACAGCACTGGTTAAAATGCCTTAGCTACCGACGGCTATGGTAAGTTTTCCGGCATGACACATTCCCAATCCTAACTATTTTTATCAGAACAAACCACACCATGCATGTCAGTGAAATCAAGCCAGAAACTGGAGACTTTATAAAATAACTTTTGAGCCTATAAGCGAAGTAATTAATGTCACCACAGGCCCTGACATTTCCGTTCCTGAGCACAAACAATCTATCTTTCACACTGGCAGAAACATTTTCCTGTCTGGGTTGGTTTCCATCACTACCCTGTTAAGACATGATGCTTCAGCTGAACCCAAATGCAAAAGCACACCAGCGCATCTTGACCTGAAAGTTTTGTTTCCCTCCATACTTGGATATGCTATATTTGGTAAAACTGATGGTCCAATGGAAGGCATACATTCCTGTAGCTGCAGCTAACTCGGAATGAAACAGGAGGAAATGGCCTAAGCAGTGGAATCTGAGGCAACACTGTAAGACAAACACCCGGAGTGGGGAGAGGGACGAGAATACGGTGGTCGTCAAAGTGTCGGTGGCATCCAGGGAGAGAGACCAGGAATGACATTTGGCACACTACAGACACAGGGCACAGTAGAGAATTCTCTGGGTCAAAGGTCACTCATTCCACTGTTAAGCAACTGATATTCACAACTATGACTAGTTAAAGTAAACACACCAAATGTTAAGTGTTGGTTCTCAGTTATAAATGATTTTGACTTTGGGGTTTTTGTTGGTCTGTTTGGCTTTTATTTCCTCTCTTTTCTAAACAGATTATTGAGAATCAAAGGTTAAAAATCCACTTGGGAATATACTTTTAGGGCAAAGAAAGACACCTTGCTGCTCTCCTTCAGCCTGCTGGCCTTGAGGAAAGAGCTGGGAAACTGCCTTCTAAGAAAGTGATCACCTCTCTGTAAGCGGTTTTTCATTAGCCCTGGTCAAAATGAACATTCCAAATATCCAGGCCAGCTCTCAAGCGGGGGGCCCATGTCGCTGGAGACTGCAGAGAAGTTAGGAGCTCAGCATCTTGATGGTAATGCTACTACCAGCATGGGAAGTAATAAACACTCTGAAATTTACCACAGGCAAGCTAATGTTCTCTTATCATTCAACACACACACACACACACACACACACAAATGCATTTTGGGTTTCTACTGCACTGCCGGTGAGAAACAGTCGTCAAAATTATGTTTAAATGGTCCCTTCTGCAAGTCACTGAGAGTTCCTTGCATAATGGAAACATTCAATTGAAGACAAAAGCTTCAGTGCCGCATCCGCTGCAGCCTGAAGCCCTCCATGCTACAGATTCCCAATAAAACGTTAGCAATTATTTTTCCACATGTAATCATTATATCATTGTGGGGAGGGGGGAGAACCAGAAATTCAGGTTCTTAAATGGGTGTATGCTAACAGGAATTGAAGGCACTTGGAGAAAATCCAAGATTACACTCCTTTAAAGTCACTTCTTCATCCCAAGGCTACTTAGGCTAATGGCATGTGCCGCTCACTAACATTTATGAAATCAATATTCCCATTGTGTTCAACCCTCCAGCCACTTGCCATCCACACCACACCCGATGGCTTGGAGACAGCAGTGGAGATGCCGAACCAAGCCCTCCGCCCACCCTGTTGGAACCACTAGCAAGCCAAGGCACCCGCCGCTGGCCAGGCGCAAGGATGTGCTACACTCAATCCTGAGAGGTGGCCCGGGCACCCACCATCTGAACTTGGGGCCGGCCTAACTCACAGCCTGTCACATGGCGCGGGAGGAGGCCGAAGGGCCGCCGGGCCGCCGTTGCCAGGTGTTCAGACCATTTATTTGCCTTGCAAAGTGACCGGAGCGCTCCCGTGCCACTGGGGGAGGGCCGGCAAGCTCCAGGCCTCTCCTCCCTCGCACGCCCGCCCCCGCCGTCACCCGGTCCTCCTCACCTGAGTGGGCAGCAGGAGTTCCCCTTCTTCTGCCTGCCACAGCTCCACCACGTTCGGCAAGGGCTCAATCGCTGCACGGACACCAAAAAACACACCGCGTTTGTAATGCACGGAAAAGAAACGCTTCCTGTTTCCTCGCCCGTGCCCCGTGCCACCCGCCTGCCCCCAAACAAGTCTCCGTCTCCTCCTCTCGCAGGGGAGGCCGCCCGAGGGGTGAGCCGAGGATGCGAATACAATGGCCAGCCGGCGGCCCCGGGGCCGGTCGCGGGGAGGAGGGCGTGGAGGGCTCGGTCCGGGCCAGGGAACGAGACCGCCGCGCCACCGGGCCGGGGGAACAAAGCTGCAGGAAGCCGGGCGCGGCGAGGCACCCGCGCGCCACACAAAGCGGGGGATGCGCCCGGGGCGCAGGGGCCCGCGCACAAAGGCTCCGGGGCGCGCGCGCCTAGCGGTCCCCGAGCCCCACGCCGCCCGCTCCCGGCCCGGCCTAGGGCGGCCGAGGGGACGCTGCGGTCGCGGGGCTGCAGCAGCCCGTCCTTCCCCCGCCGCCCGGGCTCCCGTCCTCCGCGAGCCTTCGCGGATTTCAACAGTTCCCTAAAAGAAAGGGGGGGCGGGGCGGCGGGGACAGCCAGCCCCGACGCCGGGCTGACCTTGTCCCTGAGCCCCTCCCGGACGGCAGCAGGACAGCAGGACCTGGAAGACGCCCAGCAGAAGGTTCACGGCCGCGGCCGTGCGGCGGTAGGCGCCGGACTGCGGGCGCCGGAGCCCCGCCATGCTGGTGCTCGCCGCGCTCGCAGCGCTCTCGCCCTCTCGCTGGCTGGCGCCGCGGCCGCCTCGCCGCGCCCGGGCCCGCCCCCGCGCCCGGCCCCGCCCCCGCGCCCGGCCCCGCCCCGGCCCGCTGGTGGCCCCGCCCCCGCAGCTGTTGGCCTGCTGCTCGGCGCCGGCGCGCCGCTCGCCCCGGAGCGCGTGTGCTCCGCGGGTAGAAGGGGATGGAACGCGGCGGGGAGCGGAGGGACGAGGACAATGCGAACGCTCGCGGCGCGCGGCACGTGCCCGAGGGCCCCGGCCGCGCGGCTCTGGGGGCTGGGGCCCGCGGCCCGCGACGAGGGGCTGTTCTCGGCCACTTTCCTGGGGTGGCTTCGTTGGCGACCCCCGGGCCGCCGGGGCGGGGTGCCCCGGCGGGGCGGGGTCCTGGGAACGACCCGTAGCCCGGCGCGAGGCCTTGAACGGGATATTGGTGGAGATACACGCGGTGGTTGTCAGGAAACGCGAGCGCAGCCGCAGCGCCGCTGCCCCCTCTGCACGAGGATATCCGGCGGCTGCGAGGGCTGTAATTTAGAATAAAGGCTCCCCGGCACCCGAGAGGCTGACCTCAGCGCCGCGTGGCGGCAAGGCTCCCGGCGCCCCGTGGACACGGTCCAGGGCGTGACAGGTGGGGCCTTGCTCGCAGGGGAGACCGCCAGAGACCCTGGCAGATGTACCCGCCTTCGGAATCGGGCTGCAGAGGTGAGCAAGCCACTTAGCAGACGTAGCTGAAGTGGAGGGCACGGTCGCCTGCCCGGTTCCGACATTAATAAGTAGTGTAAGTCATAGTTGGAAATTATTATTTTTTGGCCTGTTTTTTTTTTAAGTGGATCTGCTGCGCGCAGCAAACGTAGCTCGTACGACTTTCAGAGCTGCAGGACGCGATGGGGCCACCTGTCTGCTTACACTGGTCTTCTGTTTAATTGCTTCTGGAGCCTTCCAGTCTAGACTGTGGAAAAATGTGGTCACCCAGCAGGTCGGACGCTGGAGAAGGACAAAATAAACGATGGACGCGCTCTTATAATACAAGACTGTGGCCCCGGTGTGGCTGTCCGGATACAACTCTGAACGGGGTTAAACCACCTGCTTTCTTTGCCATGGTCAACATAAAACCATAAAAGCAACATGTCCACATGAGGAAGTCACATTGCTTGACCCAACTTGAGCAACTCCGACTATTTCTTCCTTTTTTTCTAGATTGCCTGGGAACATCCCTAGCAAGGATCCTCTGCCCCATCCCATCGTGACCCCTTTTTCCTCCTCATTTCACTTCTCTGGGTTTAATTCACAGCACTACAAAACCAACACGTGCATAACCATAGGTGTTTCCAGTTTGTTTCTAATGGAAAGTTCCCTCACAGGCCTGTTTTGTTTATTCTATGTTAACTTAAAAATCCCCTGTATTAAGAAAACAGCAAACTTTGACAGTTAAGAGGTTTAACTTAGAAGTCATGATGTAAAACTGCACCAATTTTTAAGTTATTTTACCTTTTTACTAAAGAAGTCCCACACTAAAAAGCACCACACTATCAATGAGAATTACATATAAGACTGAGAAATTTGCTGTAAGCCATCTGTTCTCATTCATTCTCCTAGCAGAGGTTTTCCGGGACATCGGACATTTTCAGGCTGAGGTCTTTCCAATGTGGGGAGCTGACTGGAGCTGCCTGGGCCAGCAGCTTGTATCTACAGTGCCATGAGGTTGGAGAAGGATACGGATTGCACAGCTGTCTTCTCAGATAAATCTGACCCACTCAGCGTTCGCTGGAGGTCTGTTTCATGCTGACTCATGAACAACGATAAAGTTATGGCCCACTGAGGAGCTTCCATGTTTTGACGTAAAACTGTTGTCCAAAGATGACTCCTGAGTGTTGTGTTGTGTTTCTGCTCTCCCCTTGTCAATGATAGATGAGTCACAGGCTGGTAGAGCTGAAAATTTGAGTAAAATCTTTTTATTTAACTTTGTGTGTGTGTGTGTGTGTGTGTGTGTGTGTGTGTGTGTGTGTGTTTAATTAAGCCTACACCATAAGCTAAAAACAAAAAGCAAAAAATAATAACAAGAAAACAACTCACACTCAACTTTTCCTGGTGGCCCAGGCTTATAAATTCTGTCTACTAAAATGCTGAGGCAGGAGAATGGAGCCGTTTCAGGGCCGTCCTGGGGCCAACAGAGTTCATGCAAAGACCACCAAGGTGACTTTATGAGGCTTTGCCTCAAAATTAAAAAGGGGAAGGGCTGGTGATGTAGCTCCGTGGTACAGCCTTTGCCCTTTTCACAAGAGCCAGGCTTTAATGCCCAGCACCACAAACCACAGTGACAATATTGGCTCTTATTTCAAAACACCCACTATATTGATGTTTTTAACCTCTTTTATTGAGTACAGATGAAAAGCAAGTCCATACACCTGTTCTATCTCAACATATCCTATATGAAATGGACATAAGTGCCAAGTCCAACCACCTTAATCTGGAGATTAGACATGCCAAGTCAAAAAGTGACTGAAGATGAAATGAGATAAGGCAAACATCTGGTATTAAGTGTTCAATAAATAATAGAAATCACATTACAGTTTATTCCCAGTGTGGAGGCATGTCACACCTATAAAGTATTAAAGTTGACACTAACACTTCAAATGCCTGTATTGCCTTTTTGTTAACATATCATTTATCACTAGAATGTTGGAATAAATCATGTGCATGCAGTAGCCTTCTACTGCCCCATTTATCCATCAGTTTTAGGGCTCACCTCACCCGATGGAACAAGACCAAGAATTTCACTAAGCCACCACCACCACTGGGATCTAAGCTTCAGCTCTGGCTAGAAGGAAATGCCTACAAGCAGGGTAGAAACCTGTGGTCCTGTATTCCTGAGATAAAAACTGCTGCCTTGGGTCAAAGGCACTCTTTTTTTTTTTTTCTGGCTTTTTTTTTAGAGTTATTTTTACATGTATTTATTTGTGTACATCTGTGTGAGTGTATGTGTGGGCTTTAAAGGGTAACCTATGGAATCATTTCCACCATGTGGGTTCCAGGACGTGAACTCTGGGCCGTCATGCTTAGAGGCAATCGCCTTTGCCTCCTGAAGCCTCCGGTGTGTACAGTTGTTAATAATTCTCTCCTTTCTCAGGCTGCCCTGCAAGAAGGTCCTCATTGGATGCACAAACCAGGTGTCTGGATTGTCAGAAGTCAATTTCTTTATAAATCACCCAGTCTGTACTTCTCTGTGACAGCAGTGAGAAACAAAGACATTCTGCCATTTTCTTGACAGACCCTTCCTCCCATGTCCAGTTAAAGCACGAGCCTCACAGTGTGGCCCTCTACAGCCTTCATATCATCTCTGAATGGCTCATATAGCCCTGGGTCACTACTGTATAAAGGGATGAGTCTCAAGTTTTCAGACCTTCTGGAAGCTCCACTTTTAATGCAACTGCCTGCTTGTCACCAGTAGCTTACTGTATTGTAAGCATCTCGGACCTAACATCTATCAAATTCTTCATTCCATCTGTCTAAACTTATCACGTCCTAGTCTTCTTAAGTCCAATTTAAGGGTGCCGCCATACACCCCAGTTCCTTGAGTCAAAAGCCAGGAGTCATTTAATTCTTCATTCCTTTAGATCCTTTAAACCTATCAAAAAATCATGTGTCCACTTCCAGAATACTTCTCACACCTTGCCTTTCCACCAGCCCCATTACCCCAGTTCATGCTCCCCTGTCTCACGCCGGTGCCTGTATGTCTCTCTGCTTACATCTCAGTTGTACCAGATCCAGAATGGCCATTTAAAAACAGAGCTCGGGTTATGCGTAAAGCTCTCCAGTAGTTTTCCACAGCGGAAGCAGAACTCAGAGTTAGAGTGTCCTGTGAGAGCTCTGAGACATCTCCCTGTGCCCACCTTCTGACTTTTCCAGTGACCAGTGTGCCCATCATCGCTCTTCACATTCCGTAAGCCCACCAGGACTGAGCTGTCTTTGAGCCTTTGTACTCTGTCTTCCTTTAAACGTTTTTAGTGTACTTCTTTAGTTCATGCCTGGATGTCATGTGTTTGAACCAGCCTGGCCTCAAGCTCACAGAGATCCGGGAGCCAGTTCTCTTTCCATAAAGCGGGACCCAAGGAACAAGCACCAGCATCAGAAGCAAGCATCTTTACCCGAGGAGCCATTTCAACAGCCCCCACTTTCTGTTTTCCCCACTGAAACCCCATTGTCCTGGACCCCCACAATCCATCCCATATGTAAAATGCTGCTGCATTTGCTAGTGCGTGGAGTGCCCAAGGCAGAGGGACTGAACTCAACCACACTGAGCCCTGGTTCAAGGATGCCAGAAGCAAAGGAGAGCATCTGTCATAGGGTTTTATTGCTGGGAAGAGACACCATGATCACAGCAACTCTTACAGTTTCAGGGGTTTAATCCATTTTGATCAAGGTGGGAAGCAGCATACAGGCCAGCATCCTGCCGGAGATGGACTTTAAGAGTTTTAGGTCTTGATCTGAAGGCATCCAGGGGAAGACTGGAATCCACACTGGCTGGAGCTTGAGCATTTAAGACCTCAAAGTCCCATGTCCACAGAGACACACTTCCTCTAACAAGGCCACACCTCCTCCAATAAGACCACGCCTCCTAAGAGTGCCACTCCCTGTGTGCCAAGGAGGCAAACACGTGAGTCGATGGGGGCCATTCCTATTCAAACCAACACAGCATCTCATTCTTGTAGGCATAAGGTTATTGTGCTGTTCAAATGCTGATTTCTGCGCCCCCATATCAGCTCACAATCCTTGTTCTGAGAATTTCATGTCTCAATGTTGTATAAACACTGCTCCTTATTTATCTCGATATGCCAATAAAGCAGCTTACAGCCAATTGCTGAGCAAAGGAGAGAACAGGGCTGGACTTCCTGCCAGCCAGGGGAGGAGGAGTTACAGGAGGAAGTGTGGTCTGAGAGAGAGGAGAAAGGTTGAGCTGGAGCAAAAAAGCCATAAAGTGAAAGTATCTTTGGGATGTACGCTGTGAGGAAACCAGACTAGCTTAGAGGGTTAAGATTCAAGTAATTATTGCTGAGTGGTTGTGCCATGAAGTTTGTTAAACAAATAATATAGTCTCAATTATCTGGGCGATAGCCAGGTTAAGAAACAGAGAAACAAACATAATTTTATAAAAATAACATTAACACATTCTCCAGACTCACATCTATGTCCTGCAAGGGTGCCTCTTTCTAATCTGTCGTTGGAAACTCATGGTACCTACATGCCTTATATACTCAATAGAACCTGCGGCAACTACTGCCGTGGTCCTTATTTTATTTGGAAACAAAGGCTGGAAGGGGAAACAGTAAATCCTTCTTCAAACCTTACCTCTTACTCATCTCACCATCCTGTCTCTTGAGGATGAAGAGACAAGAATATAAATTAGAAACCTTTTATATCAGGTTTTAATTTTACTTGATACAGGATGTTTGTCATAAATTTAGAAAACCTGGTGAAGACCCAGCTACAGTTGTTAAACTTACAGAACGAGCTGCAGCCAGCTATGAAGTAGCCCACCCACACACCATTCCAGTGATAAATTACAATCTTAAACTCAGTAAAAATCTGTCATATATTTCTTTTGAGTCTCCATACATCTATCTGAATATACAGACCTTGTCCCTCTGTGGACTTTGTGCATGCTGGCTCATGGGCTACTGAGACACTTATTCGTATAAACCTTTAGGTTGAGAAGACATTAATGACTTTCACTTTGTGACTGAAACTTGAGGAATCAAAATGTATAAATCCCCACCCTGCCATCTCTGCTTGTTTTTCTCCCTTATTGTTGAAAAGATAAGCTGTCCAAGAGTAGCAAGAAAATGTGGGCAATGTCTTGGTAACTGGGGAAACTGTTACCTAAGATCCTGCATAAACTACAGTGTGAGACCCAACCCTACTCGGAAAGCAGAAATGCTACCTATTTTTTCAGCTCCGTCATCATTTGCATCTTAAAGCAGTGGTTTTCAACCTTCCTAATGCTGTGACCCTTTAAAACAGTTCCTCATGTGGTGGTGACCCCAACCATAAAAATTACTTTGTTGCTACTTCATAACTATAATTTTGCTACTGTTATGAATTGTAACATAACTATCTGATATGCAGGATATCTGATATGTAACCCCCAAAGGAGTCGAGATCCACAGGTTGAGAACTGCTGTCCTAAAGTATGGTAACTCAGCTGCTGCTTTGACAAATGATGTAGCATTTGTGAGGTGCCAAGCTCTGTCATAATTACTTTGCATGTCAGTCATTCCATCCTTCCAATAACCCCATAGGCTACAGGAACTAACATTATTACTATTTTACACATGGGGAAACAGAGACATGGTGTCTTAGTCCATTCAGGCTCCTATATCAAAACATTCTAGACTGGATGACTTAAAAATGACACGGATTGTTTCCCCACCATTCTGAAGGGAGGAGTCTGAAGTTAACACAGATGCAGTGTCTGGTGAAATCCTAGTTCATAAATCTATTTGACCTGGCTTCTTGTCATGGAAGTGACAAGAAATTCTCTGAGGTCTCTTTACAAGGCGCTAATCACATTCATAAGGTTCCGCCTTTATGTTAGTGACCTTTCTCACCACTGACAGGCATCTGACAGAAAGAACTTCAGAGGCTAGGCTCCACCTCCTAAGACTTCTACCACCTCCCCAAAAAGCTGCACTGGCTGGGGACCCTGGGGACTGACCGGGAGCCTGTAGGGGCATCTCATATTCAAATAACAAGATCTGATCACTTCTCAGGAGTAGCGCCTCCTACTCCTGCCACAGGAGAGTGGGAGGAGATGCTAGCATCTGGCTCATGCACACAGATAAGCAAGGTATACTTGCTCAGTCATAAGTCAGGGGGAGCAGGACTAGAATTCGAAACAAGTTCTTAATCTATGCCGTTGGACACTGGGGCAATTCTCCCTAACGTCCTGGAGTGAATGGATGGTTCGTGCTGACCACTGCTCTAACAGTGATCAGCTGAACACATGTAATCAGGTGGGGTGGGGTGTAACGCTGAGACGTTGAGCACTGGCCTGGACATTCTTGAGGCTCCGGTTCAAATTTAAGAACAACAAAAAGCATGAAGTTGGAAATACTCAACACAAGACACCATGGCATCAGAAATGTAGCACACTTTTTACGAGAATGTCAAAACCACAGAGACAATTCTGGTTATTGACTGTCCATGGATCCAGAAGCAACAGAGGTGGGAGGCTTTCTTCCTTCTGTTGAACTGAGGTAACCATGTGATACTGTGAGCTAAGTCCTGAGACTCCAGCTGTTGTTGGAGCTCCCCGGACTCATGCACTGTACACCAGCTTCCAGAACTGAATGGCTGTTTATCTGACTTATCCATCTGATAATCTCCCTGTAATGAGCTTTACAGCCTACAAGACTCTTCACCTTCATGGCCTTTTAAAAACAAAGTCACAAAATGATACAACCTCTAAGGTCCTTTCCACTTCTATTTCGTGTTTTTCTGTCCTGATATGATAGCTTGAAAAGCAGAAACATGAACTTTTAAAATTCATCAATTTCTACTGCTTCAGAATTTACCTTGTGGAGCAACTTCACAGCTTCCTGGATCAGTGTGCCTTCAAATTATATCATGTTAGGTTTGGCACACAAAGTCCAAATAACAACCTGCTGGTTGAGCACGGGGAGCCAAATGGAGGAGAAGTGATAAAGGGATCTGTTTTTCCCCCCATTGGTACACCTGGCCAGCTAGTGTAGGGTCACTTGGCAAAGTTAATGTAAATAAATCTTTAAAAAATGAGGAGTTGGGAGGCCATTATTAAAGCAAAGCCAGAACATTTAGATGGGCACTGCAGGAGAAAAGTGACGGTCCATAAGAGGCTGTCACCAAGTCCGCTTCAATACCAGTCCAGCAGGAACTACACAGTCGTGCCCCTTTAGTTCTTCTGTCTGATACAGGCTTAAGTCACAGCCACCCTTGCCTGGATAAGGCTTCCTCATTCTGTCTCCAAACACATGTACAACTGCCTGCTGCCTGGGACTGGGACACTTTAGGTAAGGCTTGATCTGCATCTCCCTGATGTGAGTGGAAGTAACAAGAACAGGAAGAGCCAGACACAGGGTCATGGGCTTGTAGTTCCAGCTACAGCAGGCTACGAGGGATCACTTAGCCCAGAGACTTGAGACCAATCCAGGCGTCACAGCAGTTCCCATCTCTAAATAGAGAGATAGATGGATAGGCAGATAGACAGACAGACAGACAGACAGACAGATAGATGAGAGATAGATATGATAGATAGATAGATAGATAGATAGATAGATAGATAGATAGATAGATAGATAGATAGACGATAGGCAGATAGATGATAGACAGATGATAGATGAATAGATGAATAGAAGATAGATAGATAGATAGATAGATAGATAGATAGATAGATAGATAGATAGATAGATACAGATACAGGTTGGGTATATGTATATGCCTGCATAAAACAAAACAACAACCATATCCCTGCCAGTGAAAGGAGCAATGCACACCAAGAGAGCCTCCCTCTATTGTGGGACTAAATAGCAGAGCAGAATTCAAACTCAGGCCACCTAGCCCTTGATGCTACTAATAAGCCAGGGCACTTTGCTACAACAGGCCAAATTCCAGGCATGTGCAGCCCTGTTTCTCTCCCTCTCTCTCTCTGTCTCTGTCTCTGTCTCTCTCTCTTTCTCTCTGTCTCTCTGTCTCTCTCTGTCTCTGTCTCTGTCTCTGTCTCTGTCTCTCTCTCTCTCTCTCTCTCTCTCTGTGTGTGTGTGTGTGTGTGTGTGTGTGTGCGCGTGCATGCCCTAAGGATGTGATAGGATTACCCATTCAGTTACTGAGATGGACACCCTCACTGGAGGACAGAATTTAACATCTGACTGCACACCCTTCTGAACACCTCAGAATAGATGCTTTAGATCATGATTAGCCAGGGCCTTTGGCTGCACCGAAAAGTGACTCCATTTGACTCAATCCTCACACTCTGGCTAGTCCTTGCTGGTGTGGTGCATGGAGCAACAGCCTTTCAGCCTAGGAAGAACACTGCAGCCAAATAAGACAAGCAGACACACAACCTGAGGCAACTCCGCCGCCAACAGTAGCTTGGAGGGAACAGCAGGAAGCACCTCAAACTGGAGCCCAGCTCTTGGAGAGAGTCTCTGGACAGCAGGTCAGAGGCAAGAGGCAGAATCACAAACAGCGGGAGTAGAAACCTCAGCCCAAGGCGGCTGGGCTGCTGAAGGAGGACTGTGGGGGAGGACTCCGGCACCACACAGAGGCATTCCTGAGACACGTGCGTTTCCAGAAAGCAGTGGGAAACACGGGCTGTGGAGAAAGAACACTGCCTAGGGCTCAGGGAACTTTGGTCTTCACTCTAGCTGGCCACAAGCCCCTTCTCCTCCCTAGGGCCCTCATTCTGTGTGAGCACTTTAAGCTGGAAATGATGTACTGGGGTTGAAGGGTGGTTAATAAGCCAAGAAGTGTTAGCATTTTTCAGCAGATGAGGAAATAAGTATGCAGACTGCAGCCGTCACAGTATTGTAAATAGCAGTTAAAGGTCCAATCCGCACCCCCCACCTTCTGAAAATTCCCAATAGATATGATGGAATAATTTACCCCACTCACCCTGAAATTTTTACTCTACATTAAAAATTATCCGAGTCCTGAATTATTTTTAAAGATTTACCTGTGGGGTGGGGGTGGGGAGTGTGTGTGTTAGGGGTGCCCATGTAGAAATCACAGGACAGCTTTTGGGGAGTCAGTTCTATTTTTAGTATTATTATTATTATTGAGGCAGAGTCCTTCTTGCAGCCTCTGACACTGTGTTGCATTGGTCAGCTTCGGGTTGAATCTCCTGTTGCGGTTGTAGGAGTACTGGGATTACAGATATGTGCCCCCCAAATCCAGCTTTTTAGGGGGGTTCTAGGAAAGGAACTCAATCACCATGGTGGCATGGCAATCACTTTTACCCACCGACTGAATATTTTTACATTGAGAAATTGCCTGACTTGAAAGTGCGAATCAAGACAGCTGTGGCACCATCTTATTTTCTCTTGTATAGTTTTGGTGCTGGGATCAAACCTCAAGGCTTAACTCATGACAACTGTCTATCACTCCAGCCCCTGCAGTGTCCCTTTATAGTAATTAGGTTCATAACAGCAGAAAAGAACATCAATTATTGTAAAATCTAGAACTGGGGAGGACTTGAAGAATTCCATTCCTGCAGTACCAAAGACAATCTGAGACAGCCCCTTTCCTTGAAGAAACGCTGAGTAAGGGACAGAGCCCTAGAAATGGCCATACCCTGGACACAGCACTAGTTTTAGAAATTTAGAGAAAATAATTTAAATATGTTTTACAAGATACTTATGGCAATGTTGTTTGTAAGAACTCAAACGGCAAGCTCAAACAGCAGCGTGCACTGGGGCACTGCACTTTGGCGGTGAGCTGGCGAGTTGTTGGCATTACGAGGTGCTGCCACAGCGCTTGCATGTCTACCCTCAGGGTGCTAGAGGCATGGGTGGGAAATACTGCGGGAGGCTAAGGGGCCTGAGGGTCCTCCCTCCCACTTCCGGCCCTGGGGTTGTTCTAGACTGTCACTGTTAGCCACAGCAAGTGACAGGCAAGGTGACGAGCAAGACTGGCTGTGCTGTAGAGCAAAGGACACTCTGACAGCCTCAGTGACAAAGTATTCGACGGCATGTATGCGTGTGTGTGTTTATTACACATGAGCATATATTTTAATACTGTAAACAGAAAGAGGGGGAGAGAAATGCTAACAATAAGAACTTACAAGCAATACAACTAGAGAAATCTGGAGGAGGAAGAGGTCTGACTCTGGGCAGAGTGTGGTCTGTGAAGGAGTGAGACTGGGCTCCACCTGGGAAGGTGAGTGTGGCAGGATGAACCTGGTGAGGGTGTTTATGTCAACACAAACTACTACTCACAACCCGAGGGAGCCCCAACAGTTCCCATTCAGTCTTCTACCAAATGTCTGAGGCGTTTCCTTTGCAGGCGGTCCTCAAGGTAAGGGCACTGACTGCTGAGCCTGAGGACTAGGACCACGACTTGTACAGTGCAAGAACTGACCTCTGCACTTTGTCCTCTGATTTCCACAGGTGTGCTGTAGCACACATGCACACACACGTGTGCACACACACACACACACACACACACACACACACACACGCACACATGCACTCATGCCATCTATTTTATTTCCTTTTTGTGAAGGGATGAATCTTGCATGGTTGAGGGAGATAAGCCGGAAGGCTGTGGAGTGGGATCATGAGAAAGAAAGTGAGCGAGCTGCAGGAGACCTACGTGGAGCAGGTTTCCCTGCTCTTTACAGAGCGGGTCAGTGCGGACATCTCTGCAGCAGGAAACGGTGAACAGGTCGGCAGGTCACAGTCCCAGTTGTCAGGGATGTTGACAAGATGAAGTCAGGTCTCTGGGAAGCTGAACCTCCCAGATTACCATCGGACACTTCTGACCCCCTCTGTGTTGTCTTAGAGTAAAGGCAGAAGAGGTGGGTAGCGTCGGATGGAACAAGGTATGAGAAGCACCTTTCTGGCTGGAAAATGCCTCCTGATGCTTGTTCTGAAGGTGAAGGAGTTAGGGTATGCTCCCTAAGTTCCCCCCAAAGGCTATGTTCAAGGCTGGGTCCCCAATGCAGCAGCATCCAGGGTTGGGGCTCTTAGGAAATGGTTGGGTCATGGTGGCTCTGCCCTCATGCACAGATTAACTCATTGATGGGTCATAATTTGATAGACTATGGTAGAAACCTAGGAGATGGGACCTAGTTGGAAGGATCAGGTCCTTGGGGACTATACATTGTCCAACCCCCCTGCTTTCCAGGATGCCAGGAGGTCATGGCATCTGTTCTGCCATGCCTACTCCATCATGCTCTGCCTCATGACAAACAAGAGCTCAGGGACAACAAACCTAAACTTCCAAAACCATTGTCCAAAATAATTATGTTTTCCTTTAAATCATTTTCTCGGGCATTTTGTCACAGCATGAAAAAATGACCAACACCCCAGAGTGTCACTCTGAGAGGCTGCACAGCGAGCTAAGGTGTTCTCTGACAATACACTCAGATCAAGAGATTATTTACTAACCGAGTGCGGTGGCACACTCCTTTAATCCCAGCACTCGGGGAGGCAGAGGCAGACGGATTGCTGCAAGTTCAGTGCCAGCCTGGTCTACAAAGCAAGTCCAGGACAGCCAAAGCTACACAGAGAAATCCTGCCTCAAGAACCCAACTAATAATAATGATGATAGATGTTTTATAAACTCCTTTTTTTAAGACAGGTTCTCATGGAGCCCAGGTTTTCTCCTGACTCACTGTGTAGCCAAGGATAACCCTCAACTCCTGATCTTCCGCCTCCACCTTCCACGCTGCACAGGTTTGCGTGGCGCTGGACCGCAGGCCTTGAACACATCAGGCAGGCCTTCCTTCTCTCCTTTCTGTGCTGTGGATTAGGAGCTACAGCCCACCCCGTCTGTGTTCATTTTTTGAGAAGTTTGCTGTGTTGCCCATGCTGACCTCAAGAATTCTCGCCTCAGCCCAAGCCTGACTCATTTCACAAATTCTTATAGTTCTAAATTCAAACAAGCAATGATAAAATAATCTTTCTTCCAACTGAAGCTATGTTTTTTTTTTTCCTTGACCATTTACTTAATCAGATTCTTTTTGGTAAAATGTCAGTGATATATAATTCAGACATAAGTCAATCATGCTGTGAATTAGAGAAATGCTCTAAAAACACCAAGTCGTTTATGATTAGTGCAATGATTTTGTAGTCTGGAAATTTAAAATCATATGACCGCGGGTTCATTCATTCACCCAGGACAATTATCAGAGAAGGCCAGTGTGCACACGGGTAAATAAATGCAGTAAGACATTCACTACAAGGGTCTCCAACGCTACAGTTTTAAGATTTAAGTAATTCTTTCTGATCGTCTCAATGTGCAAATCCCACCTTTCGCAGAACAGCGTTGCACCTTTTCTGCTGAGCCCTGGCGTTTGGGTTCACAAAGGCCTCCAAATGACGCCTGCCTGGTGCCTGCGCTTCTGTGCACTCACATGTTGCTTGAATGTTTAGCTTCTGGAGCCAAGACTCAGCTTCTACCTCGGGCCTCGGGGTATCAGGTTTCAGCTTACACCGCCGGAATCTTGCACACGTGCTTTTCTGCCTGGTTGAAATGGGTGCTTTCCGCTGGGCGGCTTCTCGCCACCACTGAGTCTCAGGCGCGCTCCAGCTGTTGAGCATCACTGTACTGCTAGGCACACGTGCAAATGTGCGTACAGCTATCCTTCTAGTTTACAGCAAGTAGCGTCTCTACTGGACGCCAGGCGGTCAGCTCGAGAAAGGTGGGGCTGTTTGTTTGTTTGTTTGTTTGTTTGTTTTATGACCTCAGTCCACGGCAATTATCCTGGGCCAATGTTCTGTGTGGCGTCCATAAACAGACACATACATGCTGAGCCTCGTGTTTTAGGCACTTCTCCAGCTTCAAGTTTGCAAGACTTTGTGCTAATGGGAGAACAGAGTTACAGCTCCGAACATTCCCTGTCCCTGAGCCAGAACATGTGTTATCATCGCACACACTGTAAATTGATTCCAAATTCCTGCCAGCAGGGCACAGGCTGCATTCCAAACACCCAAGCTGTGGGACAGTGAATTATAAGACAGAAATAGAGCATGCCTTCCCTTTAACTTGGTGTAAGACTGAGTGTGTTCATTCTACATCCCAGGCTCTTATGGTTTCTTACGGTTTCTCCTTCGAACACAAAACAGCTTCTAACACCTCTTACACACTGCAACATAAGGGGCTAGCTTTAAAAACCCAGTCTTTTGCTACTGTCTAACTGCTGCTGTTTCAGTCCCTCGGTAAAGGTTGGTTATCAGGAAATAGGGCAGGGTGGAGGGACCGTTTAAACAATAAAGTGACTCTCACTGAACTGATGAGAGACAAACAGTCTGACCATGATCTCCTGGGAGCAGAAGTCTAGGATTCAAATGCTCTATAAACAGTTGCAAAATCTCTGCATCTACTCTACAAATGTACTCCAAAAGGGTCAAGGGTTCAGAGTTCCGTGCTAGATTCTCAACCTGAGTTTACTGTTAATTTATCCCCTGCCTAAAGGCCAACAAGCACAGGAAAACTTGACTTCCATTTGGGCATCGCGGAGAACTGGAGGTGGAAAGAGAGGGTCACAGGCCATTGAGTCTGGCAGTGTCGTGAAGACAGCAGCAAAGGTGACCAGGTCCCTCAGCAGTGCCCAGCCTCATGAAGCGAGCAGCCCTGAGGTAGCTACGGCGATGACACCTCTGCAGCCCAACCAAAGCAGCTTCACCTCACAGGGGCTGCATTGTTTCTTCGTGCACTGAACATTTAGCACCTTCATTTTCTAAATTAACATTTTCAATAGTCAAATAAAAACCATACATCTTCATGGTACACAACATGTTTCAAAATATGTAGACATTATGAAATGGCTACACTGAGCTAATTAACATATTCCCATGCTCATTTCTTCTGATTAGAAAAGTTTAAAACCTGCCCTTGGCATTTTTTAAGAATATAAAATCCATGCATTTGATCCAACACTTCCTCATTAGAGCCTAAGAAACAGCCATGTATGTACACACAGAACTAGGGTGGTAATTAATAATTCTCAATAAATTGGCTAATGCCAGAGGGTGAATTGCCAAAGCTTTATAGAAACAGGCTCTGCATATTTTCAAATTAAATCTCATTCCACATGTGAGAGAGCTGGGGTGCTGGCTTTGTCTTGTTTCCCCCGGTGCCAGCTGTAAATAAACGAAACCTGGTCAACTACTTACTGGCCCAAACCCATTTGGAAGGTGCTCTTGGATACCAGGCCACTGATCTGCTGGCCTTCAGGAGGCCTGGTGCCCACAATGGCTCAGGGTCCACCAAGAGAGCGACTTCAGACAGAGCCCAAGCCTCAAGACCCCTAGCCACAAAATGGAAATGTTCAGATTTTAACATGCGTTTCTAGGCAGATAGCTTTGATTTTTGCTAACTTCAGTCCTTCAGGGAATGAGAATAATGTCTGACAGAGAATTCATATGATCATATGAAGGAAATGCAGCCTTGCGTAGTTTTCAAAGGGTGCGTTAAGTCAAAGTGGGGGAGACAATACATAAAATTATAAAATAGAAGAGTACAATTAATTCTGCCTAGTAGATATTTTCATTTCTTGAAAAGACAAATTTGTATAACACTAAAAGTAGATTCCTGTTAAATGACGAGAAGTAAGCCTATCTAAGGAAAGTCCCTCCTGAGAAATGTCCTCTTCCATTCAGACCACAGCAGATACTGTGCTCAGTGTTCACCTTGAAAACCAATGACTAAAAGGAGATACATTTCTGGACCTGAGTCCCAAGCCAGGATGTTGAATTTTGTGGAAGGAAGGAGGTCTGATGGAGCTGAGAGACTGGAGCATTGAAGATCCTTCCATAGAAAGCAGAGGGGACCTTCCTTACAGGAGAGGGCTCCTGACAGGGTGGAAGCAGTGAGCACGGACAGACACAAGTTTAGCAGCGAGGCAAAGGTGGGCTTCATTAAAAAGGTGGCATGTGCTTCTATTCTTTCCCCCACTCTTCTATAAGACTCCCCAAGTTCTGCTTATGTTTGGCTGGGTCTTGACATCTGTTTCTCTCCAGTGCTGATGCTGATCCGCTGCTGGGTAGAGCCTCTCGGAGGACAGCTGTGCTGGACTCTCCTCTGCAAGCACAGCAGAGTATCACTAACAGTGTCAGGGGTTGGCTGTCTCCTACTGGGTGGGTCTCAGGTTGGGGCAGTCATTGGTTGGCCATTCCTTCAAACTCTGCTCCATCTTTATCCCTGCATTTCTTGTAGGTAGTGTAAATTTTGGGTTGAAGTTTTGTGGGTAGGTTGGTGTCCAGAGGGGATGAGAACTCCACAAGAACACCAACAGAGTCAAGTAACCTAGGCCAATGGGGGCTTACGGAGCCTCAAGCACCAACCAAAGAGCAAGCATGGACTGACCCTAGGCCCCCGGCACAAATGTAACTAATGGGCAGCTTGGTCTTCATGTGGCGGCACTAGCGAGTGGAGCAGGGGCTGTCTCTGACACGGGCTCCATTGCCTGCTTTTAGATCACTTGCCCCTGGCTGGGCTGCCTGGCTGCCTCACAGGAAGAGGATGTGCTTATTCCTGATGCAACTGGATGTGCCAGTACAAAAGGGTACACAAGGGTCCCCTTTTCTGAGAAGGGGAGGAAGGAAATGGGGAAGAGGGAGGATGGGACTGGGAAGAGAAGGGGGGGGTTCCTTCAAAATATGAAGTGAATAAATTAACTAATTTAAAATTTTTTTTTAAATTGCATGCAGGCAAAATTTACCCCACAGCTCTCTGGGAAAGATCATTCTCAGCAGAGCACAGCTGAGATCTTGAAACGGGAGGATGCTATGTGAGGCCAGAGGAGTGGAACAGTGTAAGGCGAGCGTGCTGGAGATAAGGTCAGAGAGGAACAGGTGTCAGCCCCTCAGAGGCCACAGCAGATGTGCTGACCTTATCTGCTATAATTTAAGGAGCCACAAAGGGTTTCGTCAGGGTCACGTGATCTGATGTGCACTCTGTGGGATACGTGTGGCTGTCGCGCTGCTGTTGAAGGCAGAGCGGCAACAGCAAGGGTGAAGCAGCAGTGCAGGGAGGAGAAGCATGTAGCAATCCAGGCCAGAGTTGGAGCAGCTTGTACTGGGCATTAGCAGTGGAGAGGCTGAGAGGCAGTCAGGTTCCAAATAGGTTCTAAAGGGAGATAAAAGACTGTTCAAAATACGTGCCCAGTGATAAAAGAGCTTGCCATGAAAGCCTGGTGAACTGAGTTCAATCCTGGACACTCATGGGAAAGTGGAAACAGGATGGATTCCATACTTGTGCTCTGGAGGCTACTGAGTGCTGTGGCACACCCACACCCATATCATACCATACACAGAAACACGTGTCATACACACACAGTAGTAGACAGCAACTTAACGATAAGAACTTTGCTGGGAGCAGTGGCACACGCCTGTAATCCCAGCATGGAGGGGGGCAGAGGCAGGTGGCCCTCTGTGAATTTGAGGCCAGGTTACTCTACAGAGTGAGTCCAGGAGAGCCACGGCTGCATAGAGAAACCGTGTCTCAGAACGAACAATAAAAATACTGAACAAAAAGACCTGGCATGTGAGAGATGGGGAAGCCTGACTTCAGGTTTGTGGCTTGAACAGCCAGCAGGACGGAGTCACCATCAGCTGAGATGCTGGTAAGCTAAATGAGCAACACTGAGTTTAAAAATGGCCACTTAGGGAAACCGCTCGCTTTGTCTTTCCAATGAGCACTCTGCAGACAAGCGTGCATTTTGTGGTCGCCTGTTGTCCTGCCTTTACTCACTCTACCCTTCTTCCTCCGCCCAGTTGAAGGTTGTCCACTGCTTCTGTCCCACCTCCTCTAGAAGGCTCATCTTATTTGTACCACAGGAAAATAACTGTGATATTAATTACCTTTAAGAAATGTCTAAGATGATCAGAAGGTGGAAAGATCTCCTATGCTCAAAGATCGGTAGGATTAACATAG
>REGO01000292.1:2351565-2371429 GCA_010120015.1 Rhombomys opimus | reverse complement strand
GAAAGAGAGAGGGAGAGAGGAGAGAGAGAGAGAGAGAGAAAGAGAAAGAAAGAAAGAAAGAAAGAAAGAAAGAAAGAAAGAAAGAAAGAAAGAAAGAAAGAAAGAAAGAAAGAAAGGAAGAAGGGGGATGGGTGGAGAGGAAGGAAAAGAAAAGAGAAAAAAATCCTCGTATGATCTTGGCTCACCAACCAGGCTCTTGTCTGGGGCTTGCTTTCCAACTTTTATTACCAAGAAAGTGAAGCAGAAGTAATTACCAACATTAACAGAAAACACAACACCTTGTTTTGTTTCTACAATCAACAGTTTCCATTATAACTATTATTCCAGACTCTGTCTTTCTAGCTGACATTTTTAATGATGGCACAGGTCTGTGACTGTCACAGCCCTTGGATCTCATTTATTGACTGAGTTCCATCCCAGCATTCCTATAACTTGGCACTCCAGCAGCAGTGAAAAGGACTCTGCTTTGAAGATATGAATGTATGTTCATACATGGACTTAGTTCACAGAAGCTTTGCATTCATTATCTGTTTGGACCCATTAGAGAACCAAAGGATTTTAAGAACAGTAGCAACAGGACTGGAGCGATGGCTCAGTGGGTAAGAGCACTGTCTGCTCTTTAGAGATCTTGAGTTCAATTCCCAGCAACCACATGGTGGCTCACAACCATCTATATGGGGACCCGATGCCCTCTTCTGGCATGCAGGCGTAGATGCAGATAGGGCACTCCTACATTAGATAGATAGATAGATAGATAGATAGATAGATAGATAGATAGATAGATAGATAGATAGATCTTTCAAAAAATAGTAGCAACAGCTGGCACTTACCTTGTGATAAGCACTGTGCCAAGGACTGACTTCATGAGGAACTGCCTGGTATTCTCTGGAAATGTGTGAAAGATACCTGCAAGAGACAGGAGAACACCTCTCTTTGGCATGTGTGTGTGCACATATCAGTTTCTAACATAACTTTCTGTGCTGCCTGCTGGGAAACAGACTCAAATGGTTAAACAAACCAAGCAAAGAAAGGACCATCAGAGGGATCAGTGAAAAGGGGAGGAATTGTGAGCGCTGTGCACATGTACCACAAACTGCAGATGATGAAAATGATCCTGTAACCTTTACAGCCCAGAGGCTGCTCTGTGAGAGAGTGAAGCCTGTAGATACTGGCTCTCAGCAATAGTTCCGAGGGAAGAGGAAAAAGATGAAAATGGGCTGCACTACACATCAGTAGTGGAATACTCTCCTGGCAGGCGCCACAGACAAACAAGCGAGAAAAAAAGCCGCGTGCACTAAAGAGATCATCTCTCACAAAACAATCATAAAATGCGGCTAAAAGAGCCTTTTGGAATTTTAACTATTGTCTTTCTTCCAAAATGTCAATGCACATTTATTCAACTGTGCTAAAGTTACCACCATCACTGAAATCACTGCAAGCTGGAATGGCAGGAGCTGTTCCTGTCAGCTAGCTCATCATCCACCCCAGCTCCATCCCACAGTAAGTATCTGCCGTCGTATGTGGAGATATTCCGTCTTTCTGCACCTCCTCCTTGCTCCGCTCTCCTCACCTCCTACCCAGATTGTTACAGTAAGTGCGACCACTACTCTCTCCCAATCTTGAGCTCACCAACTCCACACCAGAAACCTCCTATGGCTTTTATCGTAAGTGCCCCTCAAGGGTCCACATGTTAAAGGGCTGGTGCCAAGGCAGATGGCATTGGTAAGTGGAGCATCTTTATGGGGTAGGGCCCAGTGGGGGCTTGTGTGCTCTTAAAGGGGACTGTGGGACTCCGGGCCACCTTGTCCTACTATTCGACCCTGGCCACGGGGTGACACACAGGAAGGGGTGGAGCAGTCACAGACTTCAGCCTCCGACACTGTGAGGGGCACTGAACTAACTGCAGCTGAGAATGAGGCTGAGCTTCTGGTCCTCGGGGCTCGTCCTCCTGGAATTACAGGTGTATGGCACCACACCCAGGGCATCATGCGTGGCTGGTAAGCGCTGAGCTAACCCCTGGCCCACAAAATACCTGAGTAAAGGTATATGGTTTCAAAGTTTGGTGACAATTATTCTATAGGACATACAGACCTCTGACTTACATATCCTTCTCTGTGTGTGTATCTGTCTCTGCCCTGCTCGCCCTCCTCCTCCCCCAGGACAAGTTTCATGGAGCACAGGCTGGTCTCCCCTAAGCAGCTGTGCAGCTGATGGTGACCTTGAACTTTTGGTCCTCCTGCGTCCTTGTCCCTAGTGGTGGTATTACAGGTATGTATCGTCATGCCCAGCTTTTTTTGGTGATAGGAACGGCACGCGGGGCTTCATGTGTACAAAGAAGGCAGGCCCTCTACCAAACAAATCCCCAGTCCAAGTCATGGACGTCACCTTATCTCCAAAGTCCCAAACCTACTGACATCCCTACTCACATCTAATCCATTTCCTCCCAGGAGGCTCTGACCTCACCCTTTTATGGCCAGTTTTCCACAGGAGATCTTCACACGTGCTCATCCCGCTGCCTGTGTTAGGTTTCAGGTTAAACGCCATTTCCCCTAAGCCACCCCCAACTGCCACCTATGCCACAGTCCCCAGTTACAGCTTCCAGTACCCTGAAGCTGCTACTGTGGCACCTATTACGATTGTACTTAGGCAGTTTGTTCAATGTCTTCCAAAGCAAGCCATCCTCTTCACGAGAACTTGTCAGTCCGTGCTCACTGAATGAGTGGAAGGACCCGAGAGGTCCGCAGACTACCTCCTCGTGGTAGTCTGGATCTGTGGACTCTTGATCTATGCTTTCTTTCCCAGTGCCGTGAGCCCTGTTCCAGAGAACTACCTTAGCCTTTACTCTCAGATTTATTTGAAGATAATGAACAGTAATATATAATTACAAAGAATAACATGGTATTCAGTGAGTACCTTGCCTTTGAAAATAACCAATTTCCTTGTTCGGTGAGGCCATTTGAAATGCCCTGGCCAGGCCTTTGTCCTGGATTTCCCAGCATCACCTACAAACCTTTATTACAGCATGTGCTGCCATTTCAGCGTCGTGTTTGCACAAAGATCCTCTTCAGGACTCTGTTGCTCATCTTTGTGATTGATGTAAAGTAGGCATTTCATAAATGACCACAGACTTGTATTTGTGTATATGTGTGTGCATGTCTCTCTGCATGTGTGAGCACCAGGAATTTCACTTGTATGTCAGCTTGCTCGATTCCCACAGTCCTCAAGAAACAGCTGTCCCTTCAAGCAGAGAAGACGCTCTGGCTTAGGAGGGGTCTTCTCGGCCTTTATTGTGAGCCAGTAAGTAATGCTGAGAGCGGGCTTGGACCCAGCCGTTATGGTGAAGAGGGAATTCATGCCTGAGCTTATCTTCTCCAGCTTAGCAAGATTAATTTGAAGCAGTTTGGCTGAGTACAAGCCTAGAATAAGACAGCCAAGAGGACCTGGAAGTTGTTCTGATCATAATTACAAGGATTTAAGAAAGGAAGAAGTAGTGAAGGTGTGCCTGATGCTTTTCATGGTGATCACACAAAATGCAAACAAGAGAGTTAGAGAAATGCTCCCTTGAGACTTACAGAAGAGAACTGAAAATAAGGCATCAGTGTGTGTGTGTGTGTGGGGGGGTGTTGGTAGCCCATCAACCCCATTTAGAACATGGATTCCCCCTCCACAACTTTGCTCCAAACCTACTTGTGTTCATGTAGCATCCACTGGCTCACTGCACAGGAGAAACTTTTTCTCCCTTCTTGCCAGGCTGGGATGCAGCCCAGGCCCTTGCACATGCTGGCCAAGAAACCCACTGCTCAGCTACACACAGCAGATTCTTAAATTTGAGGTCTGAGCTGTTCAGCTTTCAGCTCGTCCGAATGAGAGTTCTGCTGGCTTGCTTCAGTGGCAATGCTGTGGAACAGTTACCAAACATGGGCAGAGAAGCCTCGGAGCAGGGAAGGGGGCGGGGAGGAGACAGGGCTTCAACAGCCAGTTACACAACCACAGGAGGTGCATGCAAAAATACAGAGCTCTGCCTTCCTTAAAAATAGTAAATTCTGAAGATGTCCAAAGAGCACATAGTAAGTGCATCTTAGTTGCTGGGTTAATGGCTGAAATACAAGATTCCAGACATCAGCCTAATGTGATATAGGTTTATATGGTTACTATTTTAAATAACTTTAGATCCTCGATAACCTCAGAGACATGTATGTGCCATAGGCTACAGAAACAGTGTAATAAATGCCATTTCTCTTTCACTGACAATGAGTCACAAATGCTGGCCTACACAGACTGTCCTCAAACAAGATGCATTCCAATAGTTCAGTTCTGAGTCTGTTGTTGGGAGCTGGGAACATACTTTCCCATAGAAACAATTTTAGATGTGATGGTTTTGATTGCCAGATATGGCCAAAAGAGCCCATGAGTAGTTTCACGAAGGTAACTGGCACATAGAACAATGCTTTTCTATAAGAAAAGTTTTCAGCTTTCAAGTTACGATTTCTGGAGCCCCTGCTCCCTTGCCCTGAATTCGCAGGGAAGGAATGCTGAGGTCGGCAGGAGTGCAGAAGGGGAGACCCGTGGACGTGATGTCAGCCCCGAGGGCAGCACATCATGACGGTACATCTGCTGTGCTGGTTTTCGGTGATGGGAATTTCTTTTCTTCTGGCAGGAACTTGCTCTGCTCAGAACAGGACTGCTCTCTGCTGCGCACATCCTCTGTGCTAGGGAACGGTGCCGGCTGTTGGGTTCACATTGTTCCGTCTGGCTCTCCAAACACTCTCACTATCTCTGAGACGATTTTTACGTGCATTTGAACCGGGGAACACAAAGGCTTGGGGTGTTAAGTAATTTACCTAAACTCTTACTTGGAGCCAGGACTTAGCCCAATCCTACCTTTACTCTAACTCCACTGATTTCACAGACCTGAGGAAGATTTTCCAGGGAGTAGGGGAGCATTTCTAGCAGCTCACTGAGTAATTCCATTCAATAGCACTAATCACCTCAGCAATTATCCTCCCAAGCAACTGAAGCCACGAAGGCCTTCTATGCAGACACTCTAAGGTTGGGGCTCTAAATCTAATGGATACAAGACATCCCACCAGGAACACACATGACAGCTCAGGCAGGTCACGCGAGCGGGCACTGCTGCAGAGGCCCCCTCAGAGGACACTGGACCAGACTGTATCCTAACGGGGTGACTTTCAACAGATGGCCTGCCCGCAGAGGCCAGAAAACAATTCCTTAGGAGAGGTGACACTAACTTAGCTACTCAGCATCGCAGAATGGGGACGTGGGACAGCTGGGGTCAGAAGAAGCAAGCATCTCTAGATTTTCTGTGTTGTAATTCTCTTTCAAACAAATAATTAACATTAAAAGCAATCTCTCCCTGTCACATAACCTGTGAGCAATTTCTGGCGACCTTCTAGTTTATCCTGCCAGTAGACTAGTAACTATAGCCATGGCATGTTTCCCCTTTGTTAAAACATAGCATAGGGCCCGCAGAAGCTCTGAGCAATAACTTGCTTTATGTGTGTCTAGTTTGCTAGTTACAACTCTCACGCCTGTTTAAAACATGGCTTCCACAACACATTCTGGTGAGGATGTGGGAAAGGACCTCTCATTCACTTTGGTGGAGTGGCAAACTGGTGGAGACACTCCAGAAATCAGTGGAGAGAATTCTCAGGAAGCTAAAATGGAGCCCAGCCTGTTGCCCAGCAATACCATGGTTTGACCTATGCCCAGTCCTCAACATCCACCCCACAGATACCTGCTCAGTGTCTCTGCTGCTCCATTTACAAGCCAGGAAATAAAAGCAACCTTAATGCCCTTCAATTAATAATAAAATGTGGCACATATACACTACAAAATACTCTTCAGCTGTAAAGAAAAATGAAATCATAAAAAATTCAGGTGCATGGATGGATACAGTAAATACCATATTGAATGAGGAAACCCAAACCCAGAAAGACAAACATCACACACTTTCTCATCTGGGCTCCTAGCTCCAAATCCTGAGATGCGAGTTAGAGCCTAGAGTGACACAGACACAGGAGAGGCTAGAAGAACTGTGGGCATGGCGGGCTGGGGGGGGAAGCAGCTGCTGTGAAGGGAGAAACAGGGAAATGAAGGGAGCTTTAACTGGGAAGGGGATTGGGACAATACAGAGGACTGGGAGGGGTAAATAACAGTAAGGATGTTTGAAAAACCCATAGGAAATCGTGTTTTATATTTGCCTAAAGTTCCATAAAATACATGTAAGTGTATGTGTATGCATAATATATTTAAAATTATATTAATTGTAATATATTATAGATTATTATTTCATTATACAATATTATATAACTAATTAATACAATCCATTATTTAGTATATAAATAAGATAGTTATCATTTATTTATTATTTATAATTAAATTATATATTAATGAATATATATTGATTACATAATATATAAATTATACATTACAAATACATATTATAATAACTACATAATACACACATGTGAATGATATATAATAGACTATATAATACATGTGCTATAATACCTATATTTGCTATTATAAATTATATATACTATATATATGCACAATATTTTGAAAATAGGCCACAGATTGAAGAGGGAGGAGAGGACACATAAGAGCTGGTGAAGACGGAGAAGTGAGACACACTATACATATGACATTTAAAAAAATGTAGTAAAAATAAAGGTTACAGTTTTTCTAAATAAATATTAAGTACTGGGATCCAGAACGGCGTAACTTCCAAGGTGTACTTCCTCAGGGAGGTGCTGTGTCTGTAGAGCCAGACCCATACATGGTCTATCTTTGAGAGTTCCCTCCATTCCACAGTACCCTAACAAGCCCTCCCTGGCTTCCTTCATACTTTGAACTTAAAAAAAAAAACAAAAAACAACAACACATTTATTTATGTGTACATTCATGTGTGGGCGCACACAGTATGGAGGTCAGAAGACAACTTTCAGGAGTGGGTTCTTTCCTTGCACCAGGTGGGTCTAGGGATCAAACTCAGGTCAGGCTTGAATAGCAGAGAAAGAACATAAAAAGCACGTGGAAAACACGTGCAAGGAATGCCCTGAACAATCACTGGGCCTTAGGGTGGTAGACACAGGGAAGTGGCAATCTCCTGTCTAGAAACTTTGAGTTTAACGAGACTAGGAAGACAGAAGCACCATCCCTAGAGCCCATCGGGTGCGTCATCAGCGAGGGTGGAGTTTGGCCTAAATAGTAAAGTGGAGGGAAAAGGACTGTGGTGAGATTAGGAAGTTTAACAGTGCAGGAAGGGCTCAAATTAAAGCCACAACAAAAAAAATCCTAACAGAGCAAATCAAGGAAAGTGTGGTTGAGGAGGAGACCAGAGTGGCTAACAGTGGACACAGCTGAAAGGCCTGGGGGAAACTGCCTAACAGTAACAGCTGTTTATAGTCTCCTGGAGTCAGGCCAATGATAACTCACGGCAAGATGGCGGAGCGCTACCATGAGGCTGGGGCTGGAGATTGTCATGTAACTCTTCCATCTCACAGAACTGGGGGAGGTGCTTCCGGCCTGAAGGGATGGAAGGGATGAAAACTCAGCTTGCCCTCAGGGAGCTGCTGTCGAAGACAGAGAAAGCCATCTGTTTCTTCAGATATTTAGTTCCAACGGGCCAGGCTTATTCCTAAAATGCTCTATGACACAGCTAACACTGCAGCATACGGTGGCTGGCACAGCTGATGTCCATCTTCCTGGAAAAGCTGAAGCACCTCTTTGAACACTCGGTCATAGTTAAGCAAAATAACTGCTGTCTAGACGCTATTCCCTGAAGCCATACTACACGAAACGCTGACACAGTTCCAAAAAGGAGGCTACTTTTCTGGATCCATTAAGAAAAACACTACTATAAAATGTGCCTTTTTTTTTTTTTTTTTTTTTTTTTTTTTTTTTTTAAAACAAAAACAACAAATGAACACAAGGCCATTTCAATCTCTGTAGATACAAAGTGATTTTATTGGAGTATTTGTAAAGGCAAGATATTTGTTCTAGTAGACCTAAACATGAAAGCAAATAGCTGTAGTGGAAACTCAATGAGCAAGGCCAAACCAGTCAGATGTGGTCTCCAGAGTTCCCCAGAACCGGAAACAAACCCAGGCAAAAGGCAGGTTCCTCAACATGCTAACAACCACAACTGGATAGAAAGAATACACATCTCTTCTACTTAAATGACTTCAAAGTTCCCAGTTACTTTTCAAAATGTTATGAGAAACTCGATGTTTTCCAAGTGTAGGCTTGCAAAATAACTCTGCCTTTCTGCATCAAATGCAATCAAATGGCAGAAAGAGGTGTGTTTTAGAGTGTTTTCAGAAAGTACCGAGACTTTGACTTTCAAGCACCAATATTCAGCCTAATGACCAAGGAAAAGTATAAATTTACTTTTCACTAATGAAGCCTAACTAAAATGCAGTATTGTTCAGAAAGCTGTTTTGATAAGATTCCCAGATGATTTTAAACAAATCTCTTAAATAAAAACAATTACTTAGAGATGAACTACTTGGAGATGTTTTTTTTTTTTTTTTTTTTTTTATGTTTTTGTTTTCATTTTTTTTTATTTTTTTTCTTTATTTTATTCTTTTTCTTTTTTTTTTTTTTTTTTTCTGTGATATTCAAAGCCCCAAAGTCACAGCCCTTTTTCTTCTTTTCTATAAAATTCTGCTCTGCCTTGTCTTTTTCATGTTCTTTTTAGAAGATTAATTCTTCACGAAAAGGCTTTTTTTTTTTTTTGGTCAAAGACTTCATTCTCAGAACTCCCACAAATGTGCCAAGAGATATGTTTAGAAATGTTCTTTTAATGTAGTCTGAAATAACATGAAAGCCAAATGTCCACCAGTTTTGGCTCAACAAATTTACATGACAACTTCGTAAAGCCACAATAGAGAACAAGTAGATAAGCGGATTAAACTGGGCTCACAGGTGAAGATGGCCACATTTTAAGTGGAAGACAAACAGTATTAGCAATATACATGGAGTGATCTAACTTTTGTTTTGTTGTTTTAGAGTTATAGTTGAGTACTTCAGAGACAAAACGTTCCCCATACTGCATAAACTGTTAGGGAACATGAGATGATAAAACATCCAAATATCTTCTAGGAAACGAATGTAACATGGGTACTAAAGTCATAAAAGATATTTCAGAAGAACATTGAAAATATATTCAACATCATATTAGAAGAAATTCTCTGCAACCAGGAGAATTTTGTGCCAAGGAAGTATAGATGGTTGCACAGTCAGAAATAGAGCAATACCATTTTACCTCAGTAGATTTAAGAAAATCATAACATTTTCCAGACAGAAATACAGAAAGGCCTTTGACAAATTCAATAGGCATTCTGTCTAAAAATACTAAAAACATAAATAAACAAATATACTTGAGAAATGTTCTTTTATGGTTATGGGACATGAAGAAATCAAATTGGTACTAGCCAGGAAGCTTCCTCCTGGCTGGCTAGCCTTTATTACTAGAAGGTGCTATGCAGGCTGCTTAGAGGAAAACAGCAATTAACATTCTTATCCAGCTGTGAACCCTGTGAGTTAACAAGCTGGCAAACTATGCCCACAGGTGCAAAAATGGCACAGATGTTACAGGAGTGACCAACCACCTTTTGTTTGGATTTAAGGCCCATTCCACAGGAAGAAATATTATAAAACTGGCCAAGAACCTGTGGTTGGGAGTTCATCACATTTGCTCCATGTACATAGCACCAAACTGACATCTGAATTCATACCTCTATATTGAGCAAGAAGGCCTCACCTTGGAGCTGGGCCTTGTGGTGCACACCTTTAATCCCAGCACGTAGGAGGTGGAGGCAGGCAGGTCTCTGTGGTCGATACAGTGAGTTCCAGGGCAGCAAGAGCTACATCGAGACTGTCTCAAACAAACAAACAAACAAACAAACAAACAAACACACACCCAAAGGAAGAGGGAAAAAAGGCCACATCAGATACCACCCAGATGCTGGCACTGTGTCTCCTCCCAGCCTCTATAACCATGAACTAAATAAAAGTCTTCTTTATAAATTACCCGAGTGCTGTGTTTAGAGACAGTACTAGAAAACAGACTAGACAGCAAGCATAAACTTATACACAGGGCCTTGAGGTGGAGGTTATGAGTGCCAGCATCTGCCTAACAGGTACAGGTTCAGTCCTTACCACCATAAAAATTAATAAAATTACATTAGTTAGTATGCAGAAACAATCACATTAAAGTATAGAAAAAATGTCAACTAAAAGATAAAATGCAAGGGAAAGCTCCTTGTACCTGGAAACAAAAAAATAAATACCCACATACACTTAAGGAACATAAAACATGTGAAGAAAAGAAAATGACAAAATTACTAGAACATAGTATACTTCAAGAAATACAAAAACATCCTTTCTGAGTTAATTTACAAATTTAATGAAACGTCAACAAGATGTGTTTTTTTCTGAACTTGACACATTTAATTTCAAGTCAGTTCTGCCAACTCTGGACTGAGGGAAGCATGAACCGTGGTCAAGGGAGGGTGCTTCGTGGTGCTGCCTGGAGAAGAAAGCCACTCTCCACCTTAGAACCTTAGAGTCAGTTCCTTTCTCCTCTCCTGGTTTGTTACCAAAGGATTATTAAAGCAGCCAATTTCCAGAAGAAGCTGAAAAAAAAAACCTCAGTTTTAATCAGACACTATGTAGCCTGAATATGTAGTGACTAATTTAAATTCAGAAAAGGGGCTTAGGACATGGGTCAGTGGTTACAGGGCACTTTCTCTGCATGCATGAGGCCCTGAGGTCAGATCCCTAGCACTCATCTGTATCTTCAGCACTGTGAGGCAGTCAGGTGGATATGGGGCTGGGTGTCACTGGTCAGTCAGTAGCTGAACAGTGAGCTCCAAGCTTAGTGAAGAGACCCTGTCTCAAAGGCAGATGGGGAGACAGGGATAGAGAAAGATACTTGGTATTGACTTTCTGTCACACACACACACACACACACACACACACACACACACACATGAGTATAGTTGGGTAAATTAAATCTGTTTTGTAGATCACATTTAGTCTACATGCTACCAGGGTTTAACTTTTTTGGAAATAAGCCAACATTTTTGGAAATAAGCCAACTTTTTCTAAGGGGTCAAAAAGCAAATATTTTTAGCTTTATAAGCTATTCACAATCTCCATCTCATATTCTTATTCATAACTAAGAAATATACAAAAGGCGGCAAAGAAGGTGTGTAATTTTGAATCTACCTTTCAGAGTGATAGTTTACCAACTTATGTTAACCCTGAAATTCAACCTCTAGCATCTGAGAGGAACACAGCACCTCACCTGACCTCTGTCATATCATTCTCGTTGTTTTTAGAAGCCAATCCGGTAAGCATATTATGCATACAGCCGGTAAGTGGGTCTTTTCCTCCTGGCATAGAAGTGTGTAGGAGGCTGGTCTCTGAAGGAGAGGCTGCATCTCTCAGACAAGGCGGGGCCGTCTGTCATACTTTGACAGCTTCAGCTCATATTAGACACTTACATCAGCCCCAGCCCCCAGCACTGTGCTAAGTACTTGCACCGCTGCTGGGCCAGCTAGTTGTACTTATTTTCCAGTTTCTTAAAGATATATAGATATGATAAGAGTTAAGGGTAACAGTATCTACCTGAGGCAGACCAAAACTTATACTCTTCCAGACCAATGATGTGACAACATCACAGGGAAACTCACATGCCCTTCATTCATTCAGAGCGCTGTGGCCACTGCCCAACCTCAGAAGGTCCTTTTTCCTGATGTGACCTGACGGGGCAATGAAGAGACTAACTCAAACAGATATTATTTGACACAAGATAACCAGTGAAGGAGGCTGGGCAGGCAGATCATGGCTCCCCAGTGCCTTAAAGCTTCAGGACTCACTATCCATTGAAGATATCAAAATCTCCAACTGCAGTGTGACTTACTCAGTTGAGCTAGGTCCGAGATCACGTGTGATAGGATTCCAGGTCACCTCAAGGTGTACCTCATAATCTTCAGCTTCACAAGTCAAGCAGCCAAGACTATCAAATTACCTAGAGTGTGCCTGGTCCAATGGCCCTGGTCTTCTCACCAGTCACGGTTCTATACAACAGTGGAACCAGAAGTGTTCCTACAGCTAACCAGCAGTGACATGCTAGAGCAGGCAGGTCAGCTGTACCCATCAAGCTCCAGTTTTTAACAGCCATCATGAAGATCAGGTCTAGTCTGCAGTAGACTTTATTGTATTTATAAAAACTAAAAATTGCTATTTCCTAATTATTTTCCTGCGTCTTCTTTCTTTTATTTGTATCCATTGCATCTGAAGGGTGGAAATATCATGAGCCAGAATACATGCCTGTAATCTCAACATTTGTGAAGCTAAGGCAAGAGGACCAAGGTAGCCTCAGCTACATAAACTGAGGCCAAATGGGCTGTGTAAGAGCCTGTCTGAAAAAAACATCCTCTAAAATAGCTGGTGAGATGGCTTAGCACATAGAAGCACTTGTTACACAGGCCTGAGTTTAATACTCAGAGCTCAACATTTAAAAACAAAAAACAAATAATGCCGGCTATGGTGGCATGTGGCTGCAACCCAGCAATCTTGAGGGAAGATGGGACAGACACGGGGCATTAACAGGAGGCTCTTGGCTAGCGTGAAATCCAGAGGGACGGAAGCTACAGAAGAGACAAGACTCCACAAGGCAAGCAGAAGGTGGAGCCAATCCCTCGACCCCCACATGTACACCTGTGGCACGCACTGCCTGCCCCACAAATAAAATGTTCTTAAGAACGTCCAGAAATGAAAACTTCATGAGCGCGTGCGAGTCTTAGGGTGGGACTTTCCCTTGTGTGCTGTCATCACACCGGCAGCATGACCTGGCTAACCAGGACAGTGTATAGCACACACTGTATCTGCAGCATGCTCTCCTCCCAGAGCCATTCACTGAACACTTGCCAGCGCATTATCGACTGAGTGCCATGTCAAGTTAGCTCACGAACACTGCCAGCTCACTCGTTCCCTGCCTTCCTCCTGAAGATCCAAATCATGAGTTAACTACTTTCAGAATAGCACCTCAGTGATTATGAGGAAAAAAGGCTTGTTTTTGGACATTTTAAACAAGAAAGAAATAAATGGTAAGTTAGTTCTGAACACTCTTAAGAATTCCCATGTTTAGTGTTGGAGGGTAGTTTTACTTTTTTTTCTTTCAGGCTGGTCTCAAATTCACAGCAAATCTTCTGACTCAGTATCCCAGGCACTGTGACTAAAAGCTCTGTGCTTCTATTTCATACATCAAGTTCTTCATCCAGTGCGATCTGTTCCCCTAGCAACATAAACTGGCCCCAAGAACAAAGATGGACACTTTGCACTGCCCACAGCCAGGCGGGGATTAAATAGGCCCAAGAGCAACTGCTGAAATACAAAGGCTTGATTCATTAGCCAACGGCCCGCATGCCATTTGGGTCATTTCAGACATATGGAACACTTTCCTCAGGTCATTTAAAGGAATACCAACGCTGGATAGCGTGAAGATATTAAGGCATGTGGCGTGGGCCTTGCCACACTGGCTTTTACCTTTAATTATGTGGTGTCTGCAAATACTCCAAATGGATAAGATAAACTTTTTTTTTTAAATAGGTTGGGGAAGACACATCTTTTGAAAGGGCAGAAATCAAGACAGTGGACTAGGGGCTTGGTCTTCCCAGTAGAAAGTGCTGGGAACATTAGAAGGAACTACAGTGTGCTGTACTTTCCTGTTTGCAGTTTGCAAAGATGCAGCAGCAGACTGAAAGGCAATCACACGTACTTCCACCAAGTACTGCCACACAGTGAAACAACCCTTTAGTTTGAAAGATTGTCTCTCTCTCTCTCTCTGTATGTGTATGTGCATCTCTGTCCTTGTGACAGAGCATTCAAATGCATTCAGTATTTAGTATTTGAGTGGAAGTTAGAACCCTTCCCTTGCTGTGACTTTTCTCTTGAAGAATCCTGTGGACACCTGACTTGACTGGGACGGGCAGCTTTGCTTGCTCTGCCTTGCTTTAATGAGTGTGAAATACAGTTACCAGAAGGGGGCAAAGACCATCTTTATTTTGTAATTTATTTAAAATTGCAAAACATAAACAATTAACAGATAGATGATAATTCAGTGCCATTAGTTAGATATTTAAAATCTGACAGATTCATAAGTGTACAGATCCTTTATCACCACCAAACAGTTTAGTCTATGTAGTCGAAGTCTTCTGGAATTCCAAAGTTTTTATCAATTTTATTTTCTTCAAACCCAAATTTTCTTTTGGCCCAGGATTTTATTGCAAATATGTTATCTATACAAAAGAAAAAGGAAAAAGGTTCTTAAGCATGAACAAGACAGTCGTGAAACATTATAATCTAATTCCCTACCCTCTGGCTGTGCTTCCGTTGCTCTCAGATATACTAAAACAGAAGCAGCTATCGAAAGACGCCGAAGGGGACCATACAGTGTAGCCCCTGGAATCTTTGCACATGTGGAGCGAGGCCAGGCCTCAGGCTCGAGCAGTTTCAGCTGCTCTGCTCTCTGAAGAACTGCTTTTCTCTCCAGACCTCTGTCCTTCCCCTCAGAATAATGGCTTCCAGACCATCAGGCCAGCCTGAGGAACTGGGGGAGATGATAGAAAAGGCCTACTCTTAAAACAACATAGAACAGATGTGTCCTCGGCATTCCTACAACCACTGAAAAAGGTGTTACACCTACTTGGAGAAATTTATCCCAAAGGGGGATCCCCAAATTGTACAGAAAGATTTTCAGACAAGGATCTTAGCCCCAGTGCAGCAACGAAAGTGAGGGCAATGGCTGCTCCTCAGGCCTCAGTGCTGGGGAGCAAGGGATGCAGCACAGTGCCAATGCGCAAAGGCAGCTGCTCCTGGGGTTAGAATGATGGTCACCCCAGCCCTCGCCTCTACAGATTTCTCATATATTATATACTGAACCGTGTGCAAGGTTCCCAAGTCTGTCAGAGGACGCTGCATTCCTAGTAAAAATGAGTAAAAGGTTAAGAGCAGTTAGTTCTTCCTGAGTGCTGGGCTGTACCAGGTCACTACCCTTTCCAGCCACCAGCCACACTACCTTAGAATGGTCCGGAGACAGCAGCTTTAAAAAGATGACTCAGTTAGAATGAGATCATGAAGGTGGACCCTAAAAATATTCGATTGGTGTCTTTATGATTTACATACAAGGAGAGAGATCAGGAGCCAGCAGAGGGAAGAGCATGGGACTTAGGAGGAAGTAGCCATTCGAAGGGCAGAGAGTGGCCTCAGGGGAATAGGACCTCCAGATTAGTGAGAATGGTCACTCTGTAGAATACAGGCAGCCATCCTGCAAATCAATACATGTGGCTGGAGATTTCTTTCATAGACCATTTCCATGGACACGTAATTCTAAGTATTAAATAAACATAAACTTGAAATTCAACTTTCTTTCCAGAGTGAATCCTACTACCTCAAGTGAAATACACACAGTGCCATACCCTAGCTGGATACAAGGGACTGAACACTGTAGTCTTTGGGTCTGGTTAATTTTTAAAAAAATATATGATGAAGCTTTTTTTAAAGAAAGAATCAACAGTGGAAACACACTCTCAGTGGAATGCGTTATGGAAAGCCAACAGATATGTAAATGAATCTACTTCTCATAGCAACCTCCAGTGAATCTTCATCTTCATGACGGGAGAACACTAAACAACATGAGGCCCTCCAGGATGTGCTGGGGTTGTGTTTGGTTCATCAGTGTATGTAGTAGCGAGGCCTGGCCAGTCCCAGCTGCGTACTTACAGAGGTGAAACAGACGGCAAGCATCAGTGTACACAGATAGCACAGAATGTGGAGAATACGTCCCTTCAAGGTGACACAAGAAGAAACATTACAACGTAGTTCTGAACAATTCTAGTTGTTGTGTAAAGAAGAAGAACAAGTATCACACGCCTTCTAGGACAAGCTCCATAAAGTGGAAGGACTTCCAGGAAACAGGGAACACACACAACAGAGCAGGCTTGTGGGATGGAGCTGTGAACCTGGGTCAGGAAAGGAGAAAATGGGCACCAAGGCGAGCTCTACTCAGCAGCTCTGAAGAAAGGAGCTCCTGGTTCACATTATGGACAAGCAACCAAAGCCAGGCTGCGGTGCCTCTGGGCAATTCAAAGATGTTGGTCACGCCTTCCTCCAGCCATTGGAGGTCTGCCTTAAGACAGTGCCACACATGATCCTGACAACATGGTCCCTACCACAGAATTTTCCTACTCTACATAATTTTAAGTGGACAGAGACTATTTGTTTAAAAGAAACAACCTTTAGATTTACAGAATTCCTGTTAATTCACATGGTTTCATACTCAGTATCAACATAGGAATAAGATGGCAGGATCTGCAGTGGTCTGTCCACCTCAGGAACTAAGATGCCTCTTGATTCCTAGCGTAGAAAACTAGGCTCCTAAGATGTAATGTGTTGAACAAGATGTGAAGTGTCACAATAGTAAGATACAGTTCACTTATATTTACAATCTTGGGCACTCATTCTATAAACTAAAATGTTAAATTATTAGGCAATAGATATTATTTTTTTAAAATATTACACATTTTGGTTTCTGGTTTTGTTTTTATGGGACTTGTATGTGCACATGCATTTCTATGTCTATGTGTCTGAATTTTTCCTTTGGCTCTTTTTCTTCTGTTTGTCTGTTTTGTCCTATTCTGGGCAAAATTTGTTTTAATCTAAATTTATTATTTATTTTAGATGTCTCTATGTATCCTAATGAAAGAGAAAGAGCGTGGATTCAGGTGGGTGGGGAAATGGGGAGGCACTGGCAGGAGCTAGGGAGACCCTAAGCAGAATACATTGCCTTTCTAAAAATCTATTTTCAGCTGGGTGGGGCTGGCGCACTCCTCTGATCCAGGCACTTGGGAGGTAGACACAGGCAGATTTCTGTGGGTTCCAGGCCAGTCTGGTCTACAGAGTGAGTTCCAGGACAGCCAGGGCTGCACAGAGAAACTCTGTATTTATTATGTGTATGTGCTCGAATGCATGTATTTACAGCACATGCATGAGGAGCTGCTGGAGGCTGGGAGAGCGGGCTGGATACTTTGGAGCTGCTGTCACGGGGGTTTGTGAGCGGCCATTATCAGTGCTGGGAACTAAACTGGGTCCTCTGCTATGGCAGTGAGTGCCCTTAACCACTCAGCCTTCTTGCTGGTCTGCAGATTCTTGGTTCTAGATACATTTCAAGGACACTGCTGGGTAAGAAGAAACCAGACTTCAATTGATACTTAATAAACAACACTTTGGAATCAGGGGCTCTTCTGACCTATAATTCACTTTATCCATTATCTTCATCTTCTCCTAACACGTTTATGTGACAACAGTAAGCTGCGGCCCTCAGTGGGAATATTTTTGAAACAGGGTAATAAGCCCAGGCTGACACAGCAAGGACTACTTAATGTAAGATGACCTTGAACTTGTAACCTTCCTGCCTCTACCTCCAGAGAGCTGGGCTTGGAGGTGTTCTCCACGATGGAGTTTTATTTGGTGCTGAGCTCCAACTCCACTTTGGGCATGCTGAACAGTCTGCCAACCAGATCACATCCAGAGCCTGGGAAACACAGCTCTGAACTCAAACAAACAAACAAAAAACGTTTGATGATAATTCTATTATCACAAAAACATCTCCTTCAGCCCCTGGAAGGCAGAAGCAAGCAGATCTCTGAGTTCAAGGCCAGCCTGGTCTACAGAGTGCGTTCCAGAACAGCCAAAGCCACATAGAGAAACCCTGTCTCAAAAAACCAAAATCAAAACAAACCAAACCAAAACAACAATAACAACAACAAAATCACCCCCGCCCAAATTCTATAGTTTCTCAAACTCTGATTTTGTTTGTTTTGTTTTTGCAGCTAACCACAAAGAGAAAAAAAATTCTAACAGTTTTTCTAATGATAATTTGGAAGCTTATGATGAATTAGAAAACAATTTATAGTCACTTAACAACTTGGGGAACAAGAGAAAGGGGAGTACGTGTCTAAACTACCATGCGGAAGAGCTTACCTTAAGACTCAAAAGGAGTCTTATTTATTTATTTATTTATTTATTTCCCTCAAAATGAGAGGCAGAGTAGGGCACAGTGGTGTGTGCCTTTAATCCCAGCAACTGGAAAGACAGAGTCAGGTGGATCTCTGTGAGTTTGAGGTCAGTCTGGTCTACAAAGCTGGTCCAGGATAACCAAGGCTACACAGAGAAACACTGTCTCAAAAAGGAAGAGGTGGGGAGGAAGGGAGGGGGAGAGAGAAAGGGAGGGAGGGACAGGCATTATTCACAGAGAACAGATGAGGAAGAAGCTCAGAAAAGCTGGAAGGGCCACAGAGCAGATGAGGCTCTGAGTAGCTTCCGTCTGCCATGTGCTCAAGTTGCCCTTCCTGCTGTTTGCTGGACTTCTTCCTCACAAGCTACTAGAGGAAAGTCCTAATTACTTTTACGCTGTGTGTCGTGGTAAACATGTGGAGGCCAGTGTCAGTGCTCACCTTCCACCATGTGGGTCTAATTCAGACCCTCAGGTTGGCGGCACTACTCCTGACCTACCTCCATCTTTAATCCTCCGTAAGGCCATCTGCTTCATTTTCCATACTCAAAGTTTTCTATTTCTCAAACCTCTCTATCACATTTGTTATCACTGTTACTGTTGTTGGCTTTTTTGGAAGAGAAGGTTTTATGTAGCCCAGGTTAGCCCTGAACTTACTACCTAGGCCCCAGTGACTGAATGCTGGGATCACAGACACAAGTCACCGTGCGTCACAATGTATTTCCCACTTACTGATACTTCCCTGAGCACAATGTCTGCTCTGTTTCTCTTCTGTTTTCTTCACTGCAGCAGAATTTTGTTTTGGAAACAACTCACAGACAGACAGACAGACAGACAGACAGACAGACAGACAACAGCTTTATAGGAGCCCACAGAGAATTTCATTAATATCCCTATTTATTTTACTGTAAAATAGGGTGGGGAAATGAGGTTTAAATTTCTGTGGACTGCAGGCCTGGGACCAGCAGCAGGAAACCTGGCACATGAACCTGCTCTCCAGGCTAGCCTGGAGCCTCAGCATCGGAAGTCCTTCCCTCCTCTGCTTCAGCCCTACACACCTTCCCGCGGGAGTGTAGTGACAGTGACTGATACATGGGAGGCATTGGAGCTCAAGGAGCACATTCCATTGTTAAGTCCTGGAAACGTCAGCGCTCCTTCCTGGCAGGGTTAGCATTAACCAGACTTGTGTACCAGTCACAACCATCACTACTTTCTCCTAGACTTAAGACACATATAACGCATTGTGGGACCCTCACGATGTAGCCCCGCTGAACTCAAACGCACCTGTTCCTGCCTCAGCTTCCCCCACTCTACGCCTGTGAGCCGCTGCCGCCACACCTGGTGCCCAGTAACTCCTGCTTCTTAGACTAGCTTTGCTGTCACGAGGAACAAACAGCAGGCACACAGGAGAACCTGAAAGCCGGGTCTAACTCCTGCTGCACAGTACACGTGTGGCCCTGTGCTCCTCAGGGCCTTAGCCACTTCTTCATCCTGAGGGACAAGCCACACATCTCTATGAGAGAGACAGCGAGACCACCACAGACGTCCATTACAGCAAAGCAGCGGAGAGCCCTCAAAACACAGTAGCTGTTCTTACTTGCAGGACGGCAAACCTCAAGAGTCCACGAAATTCCGAGAGGGACCGTAAATTCGAATACAGGGAAGTGCAGGCTGCAGATGCAGAGCAGAGGAAGACCCGGCCTGGATGTGTGAAGAGTGCAGGCTGCAGATGCAGAGCAGAGGAAGACCCGGCCTGGA
>REGO01000292.1:2293662-2344401 GCA_010120015.1 Rhombomys opimus | reverse complement strand
GAAGGAAGGAAGGAAGGAAGGAAGGAAGGAAGGAAGGAAGGAAGGAAGGAAGGAAGGAAGACAGTCAGTTGGGGGGTTTTGCATGCCAGGAAAACACTCTACAAAAGAAATTTAACTCCTCTCCTCCCCTGCTGTTTCTTGTACCATGTACTTTGGGGTGGTTTTGTTATCTTTTGGTGACTGTCCTAAGGACTGCCACTGATGTCTTTATTTGTAGCATATATTTGTTTATATAATTGTATTTCCATAGAAAGTTGTTTTCCTGCTATGTAACACCACTTTCTTCCATTATGCTACTACTTACACAGACTGTACTTTATATACTGTATAGTTACTTACAGACATTGCTGCTTTACATGGCTTTCTCCTAAATCATAGAGAAAACCAAATATGTAGAATATATGAATATTATCTCTCTACTTAACTAGCAGCCTTCACTGGTGATTTATTTTTTCATAGTGATAAAATCAGGTTCCAGTGTTCTTTTCACCTCAGTCTGAGGCATTCCCTAAGTATCTCTGGAGGGTGTGTTAGTTATGAGCTTGGAGTTGTTCCCTTGAAGATAGCTTACTTTGCCTGCTATATCTGAAGGAACTGTTTCTGGATATAGAAATTCTGATTGACAGTTTTCCTTCAGTATTTTGAATACATCTTCTTCCAAATGCTTTTGGCCTCTATATTTTCTAAATAGAAATAAGTGGCCAATTTTGGTGGAGATTGATGGTTGTAATGACTTGTTACTCTCTTGCTACTTTCAAAATTACCCTTTATGAGGACAATTTGATCATGATGTCGTACGAGCCTTGGAATCTGGGAATGGTTTTTGGTTGCTGGTTCTTCTTCACCCTACGGTCAGAAGATCTCTATTGAACCGTATTCCATTATGCTGCCTCTTTCCTCAGTTGGCTCGTCCCTTCAGCCACTCTGCCTCTATTTCAGCTGCTGCAGTTTAAACTCCAGAATTTCTCCTTGGTCTTCCAGTATGATTTCATTTCTTTACAAATGCTATCTTTGTGAGCTATCCTTAGGCCTTCCTTTATTCTTTAGACAGGTCTCCTTTACTGACTATGTTTAGAACAGCTCACTAAACTTTTCGTCTAGTAAGCTTACCAGTGCTTCCTTCGGAACAGTTTTTATTAAGCGCTTTAATGAGGTACATTCTCTTGGTTTTTTGCATGTCTTATAATTTTCTAATACAGAACTGGGCATTTAAAACGTACGTAATGTGGCAGCCAGGCAGTAGTGCCACATGTCCAGCACTCAGGAAACAAAAGCAGGGTTTAATTTGCCCATCTGGCTTTGTACTTTCAATCTTTATGCCTCTGCCTCCCAGACAGCTGGGACTACAGGCATATGCCACCACACTTGGCTTACTCTCAAAGTATTTTTGTGGAAATTTAGTTTCTACCAGTAGTTTTATCTAGTCTGTTCAAATAATGATTAAAGTGGCTAAAATAGTATTATTTAAAAAAATAAAACTATTGCTATGACTTCTTACTTTCTTGCTTATTTACAATTAAACTTGTTAATGATACCAACTACCTCACTGGAAGGATGGACTACAAGTATTTCCTGTGGGCACTATTTAAAAAGAAATTAATATTTGGCATGTCTATATGAACTATTATCAGAAAATCATGTCCCACATGAGTCAAAAACAGCTTGGATAAGCCTGAGTGTTGTAATGTGGGTGTGTGAACTGTGCTGTTAAGAGCTAAATCCTATTAAAATCAATTTACAAACCACTTAATCCTTTAATCCAATTCTTTGTGACTAACTTGATAGCTGAAATCCTATGAAAATCTTCATTATAACTAACATGTGTCAGTCAGTGCTGAGTTAGAGGCCAGAACCAGCAGGGAGGACAGTGCAGTGGTTACGGCTCTCTGTAAACTGGAAACTTAAGAGGCAATCTGGAAGATGTGAAAGAGACACAAGTCACACTTCTTGACAGGAAAACTATATCCCACACTAACACTTGGGGTTAGAGGCTAGCGCCTAGTAAAGTCATTTAAATTCAGTGATGAGGACATTCTGACATCTGCTATTAACAATTTTAAGTTTTTAGATCTGTGGAATTTGTAGTTTTCATTGGAAAAACTCACGAATAGTTTACTGCATCTACTGCCTGGGAGTAGGAGGCAGGGCAAGAACCACAGTACAATCTGCTTCATAAGAATTTCAAAACATAGACCTATAAGATATGATAAACATAAGGAAATCTATACACCTAAAAAAGATAATCAAGAGAGCGGACATGGGGTAAGACGATCAATCCTCGTTTAGAAAGACAGATGGGATGTGCATTGAACGCATGACAGGGGTCTACTGAGCGCATCTGAAAGCCTCTAACTAGCAGTGTTTTCAAAGCAAAGACTCATGACCAAACCTTTGGCAGAGTACAGGGAATCATAAGAAAGAAGGGGAGTTAGTCTGATGGGGAAAGGATTGGAGCTCCACGAAGACCAAATATATCTGGGCACAGGGTCTTTTCTGAAACTGACATTCAACCAAGGACCATGTATGGATATAACCTAGAACCTCTGCTCAGATGTAGCCTGTGGTAGCTCAGTAGCCAATTGGTTTCCCCAAGTGAGGGGAACAAGGACTACTTCTAACAGGAACCCAATGATGATACCTGATAAAACAGGATCAGATGAATGGGGGGAGGTCCCCCCCTATCAATGGACTTGGAAAGGGGCACAGTAGTGATGAGTGAGGGAGGGAGGGACTGGGAGGGAATGAGGGTTCGGGGCACGGCTGGGATACAGAATAAATAAAATGTAACTGATAAAAATAAAAATTAAAAATAATATAATATAAAAAGGGGGAAAAAGTGTGTCTTCTCTATAAATATGAGAAAATATGATATAAAAAAAAAAAAGAATTTCAAAACAAGTGCTGAGTTTTACAGATATTTTCCTGGTGGACTCCACCCCTCTCTGAGTCCAATTTCACGTTAGGCTGAGCTGTCATCAGCTCATGGATACCAGTTAATATTTAACATTTCTCTTTGCTATATCTTCAAATACACTAATCTGTTCTTGGCAAAAAGTAACCTGCTATTACCATGTCAGAGTTTTCCTGTCAAGAAGTGTGACTTGTGTCTCTTTCACATCTTCCATATTGCCCGTAAGTTTCCGGCTTACGGACAGCCGTAACCACTGCACTGTTCTCCCCGCTGGTTCTGGCCTCTAGCTCAGCACTGACCGACACATTACCCACCCACACTGTCCAACATTCTCCTGTCTCTGCACAACTAGCCATACTAGCCTGCATTCCAAACATACATGTTTTTATGCTAGGTGATTTTGGATTTTTGTAAGTATTCCTGAGCTTCTTTTGGGACATGCTAAATTACCTGGCAACAGTTAGCAGTTTTCACTCTTGAGTCTCATGTGTGTAAGTGATGTCAGCCAGGGTCACCTGCCCAAGGGAACACCTGGTGCAGTACCATGGGAGGCACAACATGGCAAATCTTAATTCCTCGCCGAGGAGGGCTACCACTACCACTTACAGGCTCTGAAGAGAGAAGGGAAGGGCTATGAAGAAAAGAAGCACTACTCCAAGGAGAAACGGTGGGATTACTGCACACCAGCTACCTGGTGATGTTCTTTAGATTGGTTTGTTTTTATTTTTTATTTTCCATTTCCAAAGGTTAATTTGTGTAGCCCTGGCAGTCCTGGCACTATGTCTGTAGACCAGGTTAGGCTAGCCTTGAACTCACTGAGATCCACTTGCCTCTGCCTCCTAGGAGACAAAGCTTTTCACAAAGAGGTGACAGTTGAACTCTCTGTGAGAGCCATTCTCTGCAGCCTCAGTGTTTGGGGGAGACGTGTGTACCACAGATTCTTTATCACTATCCTGACAACAAAGCCCTTAGCTAAATCTGGCACTACAAAATTAGCTACTTGAGCTGAGCGCTGTAACAGCAGAGGAACCTTAGTGGACACAGATGCTCAAGGCAAGAGACGAAGGAGGAGGTCACTACAGGGAGCTAGGCCTGCTAACCACCCACTCTCAGAAGGGAAAGGTTGCCTGCTCAGGAGATCAGCTGTGTGGAGCGCTGACAGGTCCTGAAGAGCTTCACAGACACGTTTCTTCCCCAGGCGCATGCCCTCAGGCGGCTTGCTTTTCAGGATCAGCAAGGCTGGAAGGTATTTCAGTGGTTCCTGAAGAGCTTTTGTTTTCCTATGAAGCAAATCTGATCCTCGATCCTCTCACTTGGTCTGCTCCTTTCTGACTGCAGTTTAATGTGATCCTCACAACTGTTTCCTCAAGGCAGCACTCGCTTGCTTGGCTGGTTTATTTCCTTTTATTTTACGATGTATCCTTCCTAGCCATACTCAATAAAGACCCTCTGCTTTGTGGTCATCATTGTATGGTCGTAGGTGGTTTTGGGGGCAGGTGAGCCTGACTAAGCTGTAATTATGTTATTCTGGAGGCTGAGGCAGGGGACTGTTAGCCTGAAGCCAGCCTGAGCTACATAGAGAGACAGTGTTCTCAAAAGCCAATGCACATGCGCGCGCACGCGCACGCGCGCGCGCAGACACACACACACATTCACACTACGCCATTTTAATTGTAATCCAACTCTGCTTAGGCTACTTCTAAGGTACCAAGTAGTCCCAGTTTTCTCAAAGTCTCAGTCATGTGCTATGTTAGATCTTTAAAAAGACACACTTGATAAACGTTTGCCCTAAATGAAAGTGCGCTAAAATAGAAAAATACGGGAAAAGTTGTATATCTTTTCCTAAACAGTTAAATGCTATACCTTTATAATATGCTTTTAAAAGTTCTGTAAGTGTTCTAATTTTATGTTTATATAAATAAATAAACAACTTCAAAACTGGAGAGGGGCAGGCAAGATGGCTCAGTGGCTAGAGGGCTCTTACCATCGAGCCTGAGACCTGAGTCAGACTCCCGGAATCCATCTGGTGAAAAGCGAGGAGAACTGCTAAGCTGTCCTCTGACCTCCAAGCTAATGAGGAAGAAAAGCACTGGTATACTTATAAGGCAAGCTCTTGTGGTTATCTATCCTTTTCTCAGCAGCAACGGCAGCTTTCTTCAGCACACTGAAGGTGCCAGGAGCATATTGCCCTTCTCTGGCCTCTCACTTTCCTGGCTGTCTTACACCTGTCCTGTCCTACCCACTCACTTCCTTCCTTCTGAATGCTTTCAGTGTCGACCTGCAAGCACTAAAGGCTGGACTGAGTCTCCTTAGTAGTGAGAGGACCTGACTAACTTCCATTTTGAGACTGGGCCCAAAACCGGGCCAAAGTTCTTGCTACCCTTCCCCCTTTCCTGCTTGACCACTTCCCGGAAAAACCCACAGGGGACAGGCAACCAACCAGTGACTTCCCCGACATCTGGCCAGGGGCTCTATGAGGTGACGGTTCCTTCCCTAAGTCCGGAACCAATCAGGAGCACACAAGTATCCCTTACCAGGAACCCAACAATCCTGGTAAGGATTCCTTAACCTTGACTGGCAACTCCATAGCTGGCTTTAAAAGGAGCATATGTGCTCCTCTCGGTCGCCATTTTGTATGAATGGTGGACCCCTGTGTGCTGGCTGACTCTGCAGAATAAACGCTCTTTGCTTTTACATACTATTTGAATCTGGGGTCTCCCCCTAGCGATTCTCAGACCCTTACGGTAGAAATCGTGAGGCAGCGACTCTCAGACAGAGCTGAGCATGTGGCAGGGCAGTGGGCTCCTGCCCTGTCTTTACACACGCAGGAAGGATGGTGTCCTGCCAACTAGATATGCAAAGTCTCCTGTTAACAAATTAATGACGCTCAAGTTGTGATATAAACTTACGTATCTCTTCCACAACTTGCGGGTCACATTCTCTGTATTTTTCCACTTCTGCCTTAAGCTGTTCCCTTTGGTCCCGAAATGAAGAAAGTTCTTTTGCAAGCATGGCTCGTTCTTCCTGGGTGTGAAGGATTTTATGTCAGTTAAGCCAAATAAAATCTCATATGTAAAGAAGTAACAAATTTCAGAAACACTTATGTCTTTGACATGGTATATTTATATAGTCAGCTCTTGGTTCTCATGGGTTCCACATCTGCAGATTCCATCCCCATAGATTAAAAATAGCATACACCTGTACCAAACGTACAAAGTTTACCCTCTAAGTGATAGATGCAGCATAACAAATGTTTACAGAGCATTTTTGTTGTAATAGGAATTATAGGTAATCTAGAGGTTATTTAAAATATATTATGATTATAAAAGCTATAGCATATATGTAACTATTCTGACATTTTATAGACATGTATTACATTCATGTGTAAGTATATGCACCTTTATCTGTTGAGTCCTCACTGGCTCAACTTATTATAAAGAAGGGACTTGAGTCTCAGATTTGAGTATCTTACAAAGTCTTGGAGCCAGCTGCTCTGGGGAAACTAACGTACAACTGTACTCACAAATGTGTACGGTGTAATAAGCCTCGTTCACATCCTCTGAAATCTCAAGTGCCTTTCTTCTACATTGAATAATAAATAAGAATACATATGTAGGATGAAGTAATCGTAAGCAGGTGAGGAGAGCTATTACACATCAATGAAGTCAAAAGATGATGTCCCCACATGCCAGGGCAAAGCATGCACTGCTTCTTGGGTAATTTCAGAGCTTGTGCTTACACACATAAGTCATAAGTTTCTAGCAATGTCAATCATAAGACATTATCCTTTAAAAGGTGTTTTTAAAAAGGTCTAGATTTTTTTTCAACTTTAAATGATTAACCTTTATACATATTTAAAGGGATCAGAAATGGCCTCCTCCCATTTTTTTTTCAAGATGAACCAAATAAGGATTTTAAATAGCATGAGGCAACAGATGCCCTTTGACATTTTAGACAGAGTCCTTATCCACACAAAGATGTCACAGTGCTCCGATATGTGATTACTGTGAAAACTAAAAAATAATTTCACACATAACCAAATGCTGGAAAAGATTCTCAGACAAATCCAAATGGGCTAGCCTAAGGCTCCCTGCCATCCTGCACGTTCTGTTTGTACTCTGGTTTTGGCTATCCTGTCGTTCTTGCCAACTAGAGGAAGTACTGCTCTGGAGCAGCCCAGCCCACAGAACACCGCATATTGGGGATATCCTAGCTCTGCACACTCCAGGACACGGTCTTCAGGCACATGTATGTCAATTTGCTATCTGTGACTGAGAAACTCTACTATATGTGACTTTAATATAAATGGGTGAGTATAATTAGTAAATGCCATATTGACACAGCTCGGAGAAGCCCAGATTATGCATGCTTCGACAAAAGAAAGAAAAGAAGAAAAAGCTAGTGAGGATAAGAGAAGCCAGGGGGTGAACATCCGTGAGTGCAGTGATAACTCTCCAGGCTCTTGAATGTGAAAACGGCTTAGACAGCACCAGGACAGAAATCTCTGCTGAGGTATTTAATGCTTCGTGCTTCTGGTTCCTCAAATACAAACCTGGAGATAGTAATGACACTCGCCCTTGATACTGTTGGCAAACAAAATGCACCTGGACGGTGGCTGACGATACCTGGGGAGCTTCTTCAGCCGCATTACTATGGCTGATCCCTCACAGACGGGCTGAGTACTTCTGAAAGCTCCTGCTGCTGAGGCTGTCTGAGGAGCCCTTCTGTTGCCTGAGAGCACCACTGTGGCTTGACAGTAAGCTCCTCCTGACCCCAGCTACACTGCTAAACGGACGGACTCATACTTAGACTGGTTGACGGTTTCCAGACACGCGGAAGCACTTCCCCCTGAAGGCGCTCCTATCAGTCACTGCCAGCGTTAAAGGAGCAGCACTGCTCCTATCAGCCACAGAAACAGCAGGTCTGAGAGCTGCCCAGAGCCTACCTTCCCTTAACAGTTTACAGAAGTTACCAGCTCCCAATTCTTTTCTGTGACCGCCAAACACTAACATGAAAGAATAAATCCGAGGCAAATGTGGAAGTGCCATCTCCCTGTAAACCCATGACATAGTCCTTTCTGCGATGAACACATTTCCAGATTGCTTCCTTTCACAATCAGCCACAGGAACAGAGGCCAAGGTGGACTGTCTGTTCTTGCTGATCAGTTTGTCTTTCTTTCCCTCCCTCGCTGCAATTTTCTCTGTTGTAGCTGAAACTCTTTAACACGGTTCCTTATGCTGTGGTGACCCTCCCAACCATAAAATTATTTTCGTTGCTACTTCTTAACTGTAATTTTGCTATTATCATGAGTCACAGTGTAAATATCTGTTTTCTGATGATCTTAGGCAAACGCTGTGAAAGGGTCATTTGGTTCCCAAAGGAGTTCTGACCCACAGGTAAGAACCACTGCAGTACAGGTAGACCTTCAACTTGAAGAGGGTAATGACACTCAAGAAAACACGAGGAATAAATACTATTAGACAAGCGATCAAACTAACAGGAATCAACAAATGCTACTCATTGATAATTCTCAGCATCAATGGTCTCAATTTCCCAATAAAAAGACAGTTTAACAAAATGGATTTGAAAACAGGATTCATCCTTCACCTCATCCAAGAAACACACATTAACATCAAGGATATAATTTAGGGTAAAATGTTAGAAAAAGATATTCAAAGCAAATGGACCTAAGAAGCAAGCTGGCATAGGCATTTTAATATCTAACAAATAATTATACCTAAAGCCAAAACTAGTCAGAAGAGATAGGGAAGGACAGTACATACTCAAAGGAAAAATCCACAAAGAGAACATTTCAATTCTTAACATCTATGCAGCAAACCAAGGGCATCTCTGTTTATTAAAGAAACACCACTACAGCTTAGATCACATTCCAACCCTCACGTGGTGATAATGCACACCTGGATTTTAGTTAATACCCACTATAGCCAACTTCACAACCAAGAACAGCTACCCCTTCTCAATGTGACAGACAATCATGTCTCCTTAAATCACGCTTAATTTACAAATGAAAACAAGAACCAGGTCATAATTATGTCTCACATGATAAGACTATCCCACATATAACTGCAAATGCTTTTTATATTTAATCAGGTCATGCTTATGCTTAACATGATATAACTATATACCTTATACAACTGCAAACACATTACAAACTTAGAATAAGTGGCAATTTCCCTTGAAGGACATTCTTTCAGTATCTCAGACTTAAATGATAACCAATGATATTCTCTTAATTGATGTTATATTACATGATAAAGAAATCAAGGAGATTTTCTTGTTCTGTTGCTCTCCTTGTGGAGACCCTGTCCTCTCCAGCTCTTATTATTTCCCACTTCTTACATAAAATTCCATTCATAGGGAACTTCCCAGAGACTCATACTCCAACCAAGGACTAGTCATGGAGATAACCTAGAACCCCTGCACAGATGTAGCCTATGGCAGTTCAATGTCCAAGTGGGTTACATAGTAATGGGAAGAGGGACTGCCTCTGACATAATCTGATTGGCCTGCTCTTTGATCACCTCCCCCTGAGGGGGGAGCAGCCTTACCAGGCCACAGTAGAGGACAATGCAGCCACTTTTGATGTGAACTGATAGACTAAGATCAGAAAGGAGAGGAGAACCTCCCCTATCAGTGGACTTGGGGAGTGGCATGCATGCAGAAAGGGGAGGAAGGGTGGAATCGGGAGGGGAGGAGAGAGGGGCTTATGGGGGGATACAAAATGAATAGTGTAATTAATAAAAAAATAAAAATATAAAACATTTATTTTTTATGCCTGATCTAAATTTAAAAAAAAAATCAAGGAGAGAAAACAGAAATGCCTGCACAAACACATGCTTAACAAAATATGACAGAAATACTCATGTCAATTATAATCCTTATTTCTTCAACAGATCACATGGCCTTAGCTGGTATTTCCAAGTACCATCCTCTACTGCCCATTCTGTATTTCCTCCACCCTGAGCAAGCACCTCAGCAGGTCTTGGCTCTTTTCCTGGAGACGTGACCCATAGCTTCATTCCTGAAGGGCCTGTGTGCTTTGTCACCGCCTACATTAGGTTGTAGTTCCCCACTGCCTTTCATCACCAGACACAGTAACACCGAGACGCTCTATAGGATCTCCTGCACTCCAGACATCATCTCTCTCACCACCTTTGTGGAGAAGCAGTCCAAGTTCCCCTGATAATCTGGATCAGTCACCCTCCTAACACTCTTGGTCCTTTCTTAGGTGTTCGCTTAAGGGCATCAGAAGCCCTCAGTGGCCAGGAGAAAGTCCAAGCTGCCAGGTCAGTGGAATGTTTTTTGTTGCTTCTGGCAGGAACACTCCTACCACTAGAACTAAAACTTCTTGGTCAGCAGAACTTAAGGTCATGGGAACAGGAAGTAAAAATTTTCCAAGTGGGTCACTACGGCTGATAGTGAATGGAACTATTCCGTTTTCTACCCCTAGATTTGTGGACCCATGGACTCTGGATAAGGAAGAATAGTCTTCTGGAGAACCCAGTCTCAGCCATCCAGGCGGCGTCTAACTGGCACAGTAAGTGTGTCTTCAAAAGGCCATTCCACCTTTCTATCAGGACAGCTGCTTCAGGTAAGCCCCCTGGATTCCATGATTGTGGACCCACTGTCACAATTCTCTGGCTGTGAAGTAAGTTGGCCAGAAGCCATACTGTGTAGAATAGCATGATGGTGGATGAGGCATTCTGTAAGTCCACAGACGGTGGTTTTCACAGAAGCATTATGTGCAGGAAAGGCAAAATCCATAACCAGAAAAAATGTCTACTCTAGTAAGAAAAAGCCTTCTCCTTTCCATGGGGAAGTGGTCCAATGTAGTCAACCTCTCATCAGGTCTCTGGCTGGTCACCCCCGGGAATGGTGCTGTATATGGGGTTCAATGCTGGTCTGCTGTTGGCAGATCTGGCTTCCAATAGCAGCTGTAGCCACGTCAGCCTTGGTGATGGAAGTCCATGCTGTTGAGCTCACTCATAACCTCCATTTCTGCCACATGGCCACTTTGTTCATGGTCCACTGGGCAATGACAGGGATGGCTGGGGAAAGAGGCTGACTGTCCGCAGACCAGGTCATCTATCTACTTGATTACTGAACTTTGCTGAAGTCACCTTTTAATGAGCACTTACATGGGGCATAAGCATCTTCACATTCTTCACCCATTTGGAGAGATCCACCCATGTACTTTTTCCCCAGATGTCTTTCTCGACAATTTTCCAACCATGCTCTTTTCAAGTCCCTGACCATCTAGCCAAGCCATTGGCTACAGGCCACAAAAAAAAAAAAAAAAAAATCAGTAAACAATCGCAAATGTGGCTATCTGTCCTTCCAAACACAATGTGTGACCATGACTGCCTCAAGTTCTGCTCACGGGGAAGACTTCCCTTCACTGGAGTCTTTCAGGGTTGTCATGTTGCAGCTGTTCTTTTCTGAGTGACACCCGCTTAATGCAAAGAAGCAGCCCCTAGTCTGCTCTTCCTCAGTTTCAGGCACATGCCATGAGGTTGCAGGTACGCGCTTGGCAGAAGGCCTTATAATGGGAGTAGAAACCACAGAATTTGGCAGCTTCTTCATGTAGTGTGCTTGTGCCCAGGTTTCATGGTAACTTGGTAGCCCATTGTCAAACATTCAGTTTCCAGCCTTCAGTAGAAGGCCAAGAGCTGTCTCTCAAGGGGAGAACAGTTTGCAGATGCTAATCCTTGCTCCCAAATCCCAAAGGTCTCTTCTGTGATTCACCAACGAGGGCCTGAAAAGCTCGAAACAGCATCCCTCTCTGCCATTGACACCTCAAGTACCATTGGGTCTGCTGGATCACGTGGTCCCAGTGGTAGAGCAGCCTAGACCTGTTGAAGAGACTTTTCAGATGTCAGGTCCCACACAAAGCTAGCAGCTTTCAGAGTCACTAGGTATATGGGTCAGAGTAACACACCCAAGTGAAGAACGTGCTGTCTCCAGAATCCAAACAGGCCTACTAAATGTTGTGCTTCTTCCTTGGTGATGAGATATCACGGCCCACACCACTTCTAAAAATTCCACATAGGTAGAAAGCTCTTGAATTTTGGTTGGATTTATTTCCCATCCTCTAATGTGTGTATGTGTTACCAATGAGTCCAAATGGTTGCTACCTCCTGGTCACTTGCTCGAACCAGCATAATGTCATCAATATAGTACACCAATGTGATATTTTATGGAAGAGACAGATGATTTAGATTTCTTCTAAGTTATGACACAGGGCTGGGGAGTTTATATATTCCTGATGTAAAACTGTAAAAATATACTGCTGGCCTTGCCAAGTGAAGGCAGATTGCTTCTGGTGGTGCTTATGGACAGGTACATAGAAAGCATGTGCTAGATCAACAGATGTGTACCAGACCCAGATGTGCTAATGTGCTGTGAGATCACACATCTGGTGCAACAGCAACAACTAAAGTCCTGACTTGAAGACGCTCCAATAGTCAACTATCATTCTCCATCTGTCTTCTGCACTGGCCAGACAGGAGGGCTAAAGGGAGAGGAGAATCATCACCCCAAATCTTTCCAGATGTTGACAGTGGCACTACCTTCTGCAGTTCCTCCTGGGATGTGATACTGGTTTTTACTCACTATTTTCCTTGGCAGCAGTAACTCTAAAGGCTTCCGTTTGGTCCTTCAAACCATAACAGCCCCCACTCCACAGGTCAGGGAACCAACATGGGAATTCTGCAAACTCCTAAGTATATCTGTGTCAGTTCTACATTCTGGGACTGAGGAAATAACCACAGGATCTGTTTGGGATCTACTGTGTGTTGGACTTCAGCCACAACTTCATTAATCACTTGATCTCCATAAGCCCCTTCTTTAACTGGAAGGTCACAATGCTTCTTAGGGTCTGGCCCCTGCTCCCGGAATCAGTATTACCTCAGAACCAGTAGCCAACAGACCCCGGAAAGTCTGATTGTTTCCTTTCCCCCAGCGTAAAAGGTCATAGGCCCTTCTGGGGAAGAACTAGAGAAGGGCTAAGTAAAATTCGTAGGTATTTTATCAAGATCTTTCTCTAGGGGGACCTAGAAATCCCTTCATTCAAGGGGTTCTAAGTCTGCAAACTGGCTGAAGTCTGAAAACTAATTCATAGGCTGAGACAGTCTTTTGCCATGATCCAATGTAGTCTTTCTTTCATTTGTTTTTCTTTTTCTACTTATATAGATAAAAAATGCAGCATGCTTTTTATCTATTTCATGCCTGAAAACACCATGACTGATTAGACAGCACCAGAGGTCCATTTAAGTCATGCCACCATAAAAATTACGTTGTCTGTGCCACCCATCACAGGTCAGGCCATTATAGATGTGGACAGTCCTTTGTCTGTGTCACCCACCACGGTAACTATGATCACCTTGCCTTTGTAGATTCGGTGCTGCCACCTGGTCCCTGCAACTTCAGTGCCCAGTTAAACCACTGCATTTACTTCATCCAACAGAGCAGCAGCGTCTCCAACACTAGGACTGGCACAAGGAGCAAGGCAACAACAACAAAGCTCTTCAAGTGTACTGGTGGCCTTCCTACCATTTTGTGGAATGGACTTGCCAGTTAGAGAGGGCAAGCAGGCAAAGAGAGCAAGCTTCCTCTTCCCACATCTTTTATACAGGCTGCTACCAGAAGGTGTGCCCCAGATTAAAAGTGGATCTTTCCACATCAAAAGATCTGGATTAAAACTGGGTCTTCCCACTTCAAATGATTTAATTAAGAAGAAAAAAATCCCTCACAAGTATACCCAGCCACTTGGATTTTAGTTAATTCCAGATGTGGTCAAAATGACAACCAAGAATAGCCATCACAAGGATATTATGTTGATCATGTTTCATTTATGTGCCAAACTCTTTTACAACTCTTAAAATATGTACATAAGTATTTAATAGGGCTTTCTATAAACGAGAGATGTTTCTTTAACCTTTGTAAATATTAACTAGGTTAATTCACAAAATAACCCAATGAAACATTTTTTAATTATTCCCCATGTTTCAACTGAGAAAATTAAGAACAGAGAATTCTGGAGATTTTCAAACTCAGGCAGCCTGTCTCCAGGGTTTATGCTTCTAGTCAATACTAATATATACATATGCACACATTTATATTGTTAAATAATTTATAGAATACAAACTTACTGATTCTTGCCGGCCAATTCTAGCTTTCTCAATGCTCTTCTGTAAGTTTGCATGCTTCTGGTTCCCCTCCAACAGCTCGAGAGAGAACAAACAGATGAAATGGGTTGCTAAGCTGCCCGGAAGGCACCTTTCAAAGACAAAATGAAACAGACTGTTGGTTCAGCTCTATGTCAGAAGAAAATGTTATAGGCTACACTAAAAACCAATTTTTCTAATTTAAAAAAAAAAAAACAAAAACATGAATCATTAGAGTAGAATTAAGGAAAAGTATCCTAGTCAGGGTTCCTATTTTTATGGTAAAGCACCTTGACCAAAAAGAATTTGAGGAGGAAAGATTTTATTTGGCTTATGCTTCCATATCCATAGTCCATCACTGAAGGAAGACGGGGTAGGAACTCAAACAGCAGAAACCAGAAGGCAGGAGCTGATGCAGAGGCCATGGAGGGTGCTGCTTACTGGCTTGTTCCTCAGACCTGCTCAGCCTGCTTTCTTGGAGAACCCAGGACCACCATCCCAGGGATGGCATATTACAATGGGCTGGTTCCTGCCCACGTATCACCAACCAAGAAGATGCTCTACAGCACTACCGTCCTAACACTGACCCTTTACTATAGTTCCTCATGTTGTGGGGACCCCAACCGTAAAGTTATATTCTTTGCTATGTCATGATGCAATGCTGCTTCTGTTAATATGTTGTAATACAAATATCTATGTTTTTCAGTGGTCTTAGGAGACACCTGGGAAAGGTCCGGAAGGCAGAGGTTGAGAACCGCCACTCCACCCGCTTGCCTGCAGCCAGGATTATGGAGGCATTTTCTCAGTTGGGAATTCCCTCCTCTCAGATGGCTCTAGCTCATGTCAAGTTGACATAATATTAGACTGCACAGAAAGGAAATGTTTTCTGATTTCATCCAAAAAATCATTATCTTTGATTTTTAAAATTTTTGCTGTTCTGAGACAAGGTCTCACTCTGCAGCCCTCCTAGCCTGGAATTGAAGAAAACAGCCCACCTCTGCCTCCGCAGGCGCTGGTCTAAAGGTGTGTGGCAGCACCCCCAGCCCCGAGTGGCCTGTCCTCTGCATTTCTATATACTCTGCACCTGCTTTTCCATCCCTACCCCCGAATAACCTCTACCTCAAATTACTTTAGTTAGAAATAGGATTTGAAAATTCAAAAAACATCTCCTTTAAGAATCTGTATTTAAATATCAGTTCACAAACACCCGGGGTTATTTCGTGTAGACGTGTGCTGCACCACTTCACTAAGCCAGTGCTCTCTCCTATTCCCACGACGTATCTGTGAGGAGCTGCACACTTCACACGTTATACTCCGAGAGAAGAAAGAAACTGCTGCCCACTGCCATTTCTAGACAAGTTTAATTAGTTAATTAACTAATGCACTCATCTTCCTCAGCTCAGAAAGCAGACAATCCCACGTGGAAGCCATGCAGACAGTGAACATGGACAGTCCATGAGCATACCACTAGAAAAGACTGACAATCCAGACCCCTCAAAATTATTACTCTCACCTGAGTCTGTGAGTGAATAGTCACAGAAAATTGCCAGCACCCAGTTTCTACCCCATCTTTTACTCTGAGTTAAGAAGTCTAAGACTTGTTTGACTGGAGATAAGCCTTCTTAAAGTGTCTTCCACACCTCTGTCACTCTGGAGTCATAAACATCTTGGAAGTACTTGGAGACTACATTAATTTAACTTACTGGCTGAGAAGAAACTGACTTTTCATAATATAAACGTAGCTATGCAGAGGACGATCAACCTTTAAACAGGGGTCTTGCTTAAAATTCAAAAACAGCATCTCTGGAAAGTGGGTAGCTTTACTGCGATGGCTCTGCTTTTCAGTATGCAAGCAGGAAGCACCAATAACCACCTTTCACTACTTCTCCAGTCCAGCTCGGAAAGAGCACAAGTACGTCCATGAGCCACACAGATGCCGCTTGCCTCTTCTAGAGACACCGTCCTCAGTCAGAACATGCTGCGGCAGGCTCCACAGACAAACAAGCTTCAAGGCTTCAAACTCAGCAACAAGATCCAGCTCTTCAATGGTTCCAATTTATTATTTTAAAAACCTCCACATTAAAAAATTAATATGCTACACCCTGAAGAATTTACCTAAAATAATCTTTAAATGTAGATATCACCTCAATTCAGGAACAGAGGAATTCCCCAATTAAAACAATATATGGAAATTATTTATAAAATAACCAGAAACATTAACCTTAAAGTTAGTGATTAAAACATGCTAGCATATATATAAGCTAAATGAATGAAGCACTTAAGGTACATGTCTATTTTCAATGACTTAAAAACAAAAGTAACTCATTCAATACTTCCCCGATTCTGATAATAACCTTATGTACACCTATATATTAGTGTTTTAGATTGTTTTACTTTTATTTATGTGTGCAGAGGCCCACAGAGGCCAGAAGAGCATTTCCAATCCCCTGGAGCTCAGGTCCTGTGTAGTCATGCGCCCGGTGAAGTCATTCTAAGAGCGGCCTGAGCCCTCGGAAGAGCAGCGGCTGCCCTTAGCGGCTGAGCTGCTCTCTAGCCCCATCTTAGTATTTCAGCATGAAGTCCTGCACTTGTGAACAGTCACATAAGCATCTTGATTAATACAGGGTACAATGTAAACCACAGGACCACAGATGCTTCTGCTGAAGGGCTCTGGTCCCGTCAGTTTTCAGACACCACACGGAAAACCATGGTAGCCTTCTCAGGCTGTCTGTGCCATATGGCTTTGGATTCTGTTTTGGTCTGGGGTTTTTGCTTGTTTTGTTCTGATCTATACAGCTATTAAGAAGTCATATAGATGTACTTCCCAATAAGCTCTGTGCAATTATCAAACCAGGGCTTGGCAGGGCAAGTTCAGCCACTGTCTGAGGGTCACATGAGCCAGTAGTCCTCAAACTATGACATGCGGCAGAGTAAGCTAGGTTGGGCAGCCGCTGCTCCCACTTCCTGAGGTTCCAAACAGAACAATAGTGGGGTTCTGAGCCAGCCTTTTTAGTGCTCAGGCAAACCCTCTGCCACTGAGCTGTGATCCCAAGAATTTGTGTTTATAACTTCCTCAGGTGATGCTGTTATGAATCCACAAATTTGAAAAATACTGATCTAAATAAAATTCTGTATTCTCCAGGTAACAAACCCTACTGAAATACTTAAGATATTAACATATAGAAAAAGATAAGCTAGCCTCTAAGAGAAAACAAATTACTGCTGTACATTGTAGTTTGACCTAGAAAATATCTCAGTATTTCTACATTTAGAACCTGAGAGTCCACATTTACAAAAAGAAAAAAACAAACTTAAAATGATGTTATCTTATATTTTCGAAAGGTATTCACCACGAGATTCCTTTGAACACCAAACTATTCTGGTGTACTTCTATAAAACGAAACTAGAATCACCTATATACTATACTAACTCTATCCACATCGTTCACTGAAGTTAATGATAATCACTTATCAGATCGAATATCATCCACTGGAACAGTAGAACACTATCCGTAACTAGAAAAAGCAGGTTTCAGCTTCAGATCTGAGACTCCGGTATTAGGAACACACGGAGGCTGCTTGACAGCCGCGGGTCAGGGAGCTCCAGCAGCCCCACTGCACACCTGCCAGCACGCCTGCCGCTTCACATTCCGTCACAGAGCAACACAGTAACACGCCACAGGTAACCAGGCTGCCCTCTGCATATGCTTTACAATTCACTATTTTCAACTACACTTCAAATGAATATGAATATAAATATATATACACACATACATATATATGTATATGTGTGTGTCACACACACACACACACACACACATATATATACAGAGATTATTAGACAAGGTCTCACTATGTAGCCTCTGATGAGCCTGGAACTTACTGTTTAGATCAGGCTCCTCAAACTCACAGAGATACACCGCCTTGGCCTCAGAAGTGCTGGAATTAAAGGCATGTACAACCAATTCCAACAGGCCTACATTATTTTACAAACAACTTTGTTTTCCACAGCAATTTTAGATCCACAAAGAGCTGAGTCAAAGACAGATTTTTTCATATACCCCAATCCTATGTATATGCAGGCCCCTCACTATCAAGATCTCACACCAAATGGTATCTTTGTCACAATTTATGACCCTGACATTACAATCACTGACATCCAGAATACATGAGGCTCCAACACAGTACACCCTAGAGATTTTAGGGACCACACCCACCATTGCAGTTTCATACAGAATAGTTTCTCTGTGCTCCATCCAGTCATCACTTCCTCCCTCTAGACTGGCTTCTTCCACTTGGCAATGCATTCAGTCCCCACTGAACCCCCAATTGTCCTATGGTCTATAACTAATTTCTTTTCATCAGTGAATAATATTCTAGCACCTAGGTAACTTAAGAGTTTGTTCCTCCATTAAGCTACTGAATAGCCTCATTGCTCCCAGGTGTGGGTAATAATAAATTAATCTCCTATAACACCTACAAAGATTTTGTACAAATATAAGTTTTCAACCCACTTTAGTAAATGACAAGGCACACAACTGTTGGGTCATAGGGTAAAAGTATGCTTACTTTAATACTAAACTGCCAAACTGTACAATCTGCATTCCCAACAGCCACAAATAGACAGTTCCTTTGCTCTGGCCTCTCCCAGAATATGGGGTCACTAGTGGCCACGTGTATGTGGGAGTGCCTGCACGTATACATCTGCATAGTATGTGTCCAGCCATGGAGGCTAAAGAGGGCACTGGATCCCTCCGAACTGAAGTTACAGGCAGCTGTGTGTACCAGGTGGGTGCTCGGAACTAAATCTGGGCACTTCGCAAGAACAGCTGAAGCTCTTAACTGCTAGGCCATCGCTCCAATTTCTCTTAAATGTTTTTAATTGTAGAAAAGATAGACAAAATGTATCAGTTAATGTATTTTATTCAATGGCACTAAATGCACTCAGGCTAGGCAACCATCACCACTGTCCATTTGCAGAACATGTTCATCATTCTGAACAAACTATCCATTATCAACACTTCTGCATTCTCCCTACCCTTCCACCTGTGGTAACCACACTCTTACTACCTGTTTGCTTTAGTCTAAACAACTGACATAAATGGAATAATACAGTATCTGTCCTTTTGTATCTGGCTTGTATTACATAGCATGTTTCAAAGAATCATCTATATTGTAGTGCATGTCAGAATTCCATTTCTTTTTAAGGCTCACTAAAACTGTGCTCTACGTGTACACCACATTTTCTATGCTTACTGATAGCCACTTGTACCATCTCCTCCACTGTGAAAAAAACCTGTTAATAAGCACTGCTGTTCAAGTGCCTGTTTGAGTCCTTACTTCAAATTCTTTGCTTCTAGGGATAGGGAATACTGGAGGGACTAAACCCAAGGTCTCCACACGTTGATAACACTTATTTTCTTTTGTTGTTGGAACGCCTATCCCACTGGGTGTGCCATAAATGTTGAACATAAGTGGAGCATCGTATGGGTACAGCCAGATCTTGAGGTACCACCCCCAACTTTCTGAGAAAGTGATTTCTTAAGTGGTTGTACAAGTTTACATCCCCACCAGCAATGGCGGAGGGTTCCCCTTTGTCCACATCCTCTCCAGCATGTGTTGTCACTTGAGATTTTGATCATTCTGATGGGTGTAAGGTGAAATCTCAGGGTCGTTTTGATTTGCATTTCCCTGATGACTAAGGACGTTGAGCATTGCTTTAAGTGTTTCTCCATCATCAAATTATTCCTCTGTTGAGAATTCTGTTTAGCTCTGTAACCCCTTTTTTAATTGGATTATTTGGTTTGTTGGTGTTTAATTTCTTGAGTTCTTTATATATTCTGGATATTAGCCCTCTGTCGGTCATAAGGTTGGTAAAGATCTTTTCCCAGTCTGTAGGCTGTCATTTTGTTCTGTTGACAGTGTCCTTTGCTTTACAGAAGCTTTTCAGTTTCATGAGATCCCATTTATTGATTGATGATTTTAGAGCCTGTGCTGTTGGTGTTCTGTTCAGGAAACTGTCTCTTGTATCAATGAGCTCAAGGCTCTTCCCCACTTTTTATTCTAACAGATTTAATGTGTCTGGTTTTATGTTGAGGTCTTTGATCCACTTGGACTTTAATTTTGTGCAGGATGATAAGTGTCTATTTGAATTTTTTTTACAAGTAGACATCCAGTTAGATCAGCACCATTTGTTCAAGATGCTATCTTTTTCCATTGTATGGTTTTGGCTTCTTTGTCAAAAACCAAGTATCCGTAGGTGTGTGGGTTTATTTCTGGGTCTTCTATTCAATTCCATTGGTACACCAGTCAGTTTCTATGCCAGTACCATGCCGTTTTTATTACTGTTGCTCTATAGTACAGCCTGAGATCCGGGATAGAGATACCTCTAGATCATCTATTATTGTAGAGGATTGTTTTAGCTATTCTGTTGGTTTTTTTTTTTCCATATAAAATTGAGAATTGTTCTTTCAATGTCTGTAAAAAAATTGTGTTGTTATTTTGATGGGAATTGCATTGAATCTGTAGATTGCTTTTGGTAGGATGGCCATTTTCACTATGTTAATCCTACATGAGCATGGGATATCTTTCCATCTTCTGATATCTTCTATTTCTTTCTTCAGAGACTTGAAGTTATTTTCATACAAGTCTTTGACTTGCTTGGTTAGAATCACACCAAGGTACTTTATTAGTGGCTATTGTAAAGGGTGTAATTTCTTTCTCAGCACATTTGTCTTCTGTATACAGGAGGGCTACTGAGTTTTTTTTAGTTAATTTTGTATCCGGCCACTTTGCTGCTGGTGTTGATCAGCTGTAGGTGTTCCCTGGTAGACTTTTTGGGGTCACTCATGTGTACTGTCATATCATCTGTGAAGAGTGATACTTTGACTTCTTCCTTTCCAATCTGTATCTGCTTGATCTCCTTTAGTTGTCTTATTGCTCTAGCTAGGACTTCAAGTACTATGTTGAAGAAATAAGGAGAGAGCGGGCAGCCTTGCCTTGTCCCTGATTTCAGTGGGATTGATTTAAGTTTCTCTCTGTTTAGTTTGATGATGGCTATAGGCTTGTTGTAGATTGTCTTTACTGTGTTTAGGTATGTGCCTTGTATCCCTGATCTCTCCAAAACTTTAAATATGAACAAATGTTGGATTTTATCAAATGCTTTTTCGGCATTTAAGGAGATGATCATGTGATTTTTCTCCTTCAGTTTGTTTATATGGTGGATTACATTGACAGATTTCCATATATTGAACAACCCCTGCATGCCTGGAATGAAGCCTGCTTGGTCACAGTGGATATCTTTGATATGTTCTTGGATTCAGTTTGCAAGTATTTTATTGAGTATTTTTGTGTCAGTATCATAAGGAAAATAGGTCTGAAATTCTCTTTCCTTTTAGGTCTTTGTGAGGTTTAGGTATCAAGGTGACTGTGGCCTCATAGAATGAGGTTAGTAATGTTCCATCTATTTCGTGGAATAGTTTGAAGAATATTGGAGTTAGCTCTTCTTTGAAGCTCTGGCAGAATTCTGCACTGAAACCATTTGGCCCTGAGCTTCTTTTGGAAGGGAGACTTTTGATGACTGCTTCTATTTCCTTAGGGGATATAGAACTACTTTATTTATTTACTTGATCTTGGTTCAGCTTTGGCAAGTAGACTCAATCATGAAAATTGTCCATTTCATTTAGATTTTCAAATTTTGTGGTATAAAGGTTTTTGAAGTAAGAACTAATGATTGTTTGACTTTCCTCAGTGTCTGTTCTTATGTCCCCCTTTTCATTTCTGATTTTGTTTATTTGGATAGTCTCTCTGCCTTTTAGTTACTTTGTCTAAGGGTTTGTCTAGCTTGTTGTATTTCTTGAAAGAACTAGCTCTTGGTTTCACTGATTCTTTGACTTGTTCTCTTTGTTTCTAATTCATTGATTTCAGCCCTGAGTTTGATTATTTCCAGCCATCTACTTCTCTTAGGTGTATCTGCTTCTTTTTTTTTCTTAGGGCTTTCATGTTTTTACTTTATTTCTTTAATGCTTTTAATCTCTGTATATATATCTATATGTATATATATGACACGTGTATATGTACATATTGTGGATCCATGCCAGGGGCACACGCTTGCCATGGTGCTCCTGTGTAGGTCAGACAGCAACCATAATGGTCGATCCTCACTTTCCATCTTGAGACATTGTCTCTTTCTGTACTTCTGCACCTGCTGAGCTAAATGTCCATGGGCTTGCAAGGATAGTATGTCCATGTCTGTGTGTGCAATAGGTATTGGGAGGTCACTGACATGTGCTCCTCATGCAGTTGTTCACGGGTTCTGGAGATCCAAATTTGGGTCCTTATGAATGTACGGCAAGTGCTTCACACACTGAGCCTCCCACCCCCTTAGAGTGATTTCAGTTATTGATATTTAGTAAATCTTCACATTTTGATGAATCAAGAGTTCTTCTTACAGTCTGAGAATTGAACCTAGACCTTTAAGTATGCTAAATATGCAATCTGAAGCTAAACTATGTCCTCAATCCCATATGTACTTCTCATCATTAAAAATTCTGTATTATCACCTTGCACATGCTGTGTATGACTTGTTATGCACATCACAGCTGTGTGCAGAGGTCAGCCAACAGTCTTGGAAAGACAGCTCTCACATCCAACCTTCACACGGTCCACACAGCCTTACTCTTTTTTTCTAGTCCTAGCAACACCAGTGTTCAACTACAGCAACACTGCATTTGTTCGGTTTCTGACAGGCACAAACCTTACCTCATTGATCCTCCGTCTTCTTTAAGAAAGAAAAGTTTAATGAATGTAGTGCAAGGAGCAGTGGGCTGGGCAGTAAGGTGAGCTGGCTCCTACTCCCACCTATATTATTGGTCCTTTATTATAGTTTCTTTACTGAACGATTCAAAATCTCTATAAAAATCTAGTGGATGTTGCTCATCATTAATGAGCTAGACAGACACAAACTGACATTTTTGCAATGGACGTTCCTCACTCAAGTGTGTGCTGCCCCGTTGATTTTGGAGTTCTGTGTCCTAGAAAGTGCACTATACTTTTCTTCATTTGTTTCTTGTAAGACTTAAATTTGGTTTTGGTGCTACTAAGAGACAGGCAATGACCCCAATCAAACTAACATTTGAAGTGAACTGAAGTTACAGGTTAGTCAACATGTAAATGCATAGCCTTGAAAATATAAAAACCAACAACTTTCAAAGTTAAAACTGTTTTGTGTCTAATCTAAAGTTAAATGGATTTTTAAAAGAACTACAATGTAGGAAGGCCATGGTTATAAATAAATATAAATACTGGGGAACTAATAAGATCTTATACCTGAATTTGATCTGGTGTAATCATATAAGTCTGTATCATGCCCTTGGATCAAAGGGAGCTAAGTTTAAACACAAATGCAACACGGTTAATTTTTGAAATGTCTATAAAATACAGAGCAGTTAGAGATGCTATTAGGACTGAAATACTAAAATTCATAAACTACTGATAACCTTTTGGGGGCAAAATAGAGCAAACAACTTGAGCTGAGGGTTGGTAATGGAAAGCATGATTTGGACACACTGCTCCACCTGATGCATGGCTTCAGTACTCTGGCTCTAGTGGAGTGGGTCTTTCCTAGACTGGTTGATTTGCAGGGATAGAGTTTTGCAGAATGAGTCTCACAAGCCTGTATTTCCTGGGAAACACAGGATAGTGTTTGGAGGATGGACTATGGAATTTGATTGCTAGTCCAGGGTCACACTTTTCAACCATATGACAAAGCTCCTATAGCAAAGAAGAGTAATTTTTAGGGAAGTTTGGAAGCCTAGCCTGAAGCTACCTACCACAAGAGCAAAGCAAACAGTAAACACTTTTTAAAAAATCTCTGACACCTTAGAAACAGTACCAAATGCATGCATTTCAACAGCTGAAATCACTGATCATTTTGAAACTATTCCAAATTGTTTATCAATAAAACACTTGCCTACTTCCTTCTCCCATCTCCAATATCCAAGTGAGCCTGCCTCTGCTGATAGTTTTTAGTTCTTAGTTTTCTGAGACAACAGAGAGGTAGTGATAACATTCAACCTAAAAGCACAGCTTTGTTTGAAGTAGAGGGCAAAGGCTTGCTGTGTTGTCCAGGGTGGCTCAAGAGACCCTCTGACTTCAGCCTTCTGAGTAGCTGGGATGGCCAGCTTAAAAGACTTTATTTTTAAATACATGTGGATGCTTTTTGCCAGAACCTCTTAGCTGCTCCTCCAACCCTTTCTTTCTTAACAGAGTTCCGATTTCTGTTCAGACTAGAGTAGTAATGTGCCCTGAAAGAACAGGCCACTCCCCTAACAGCCTTCAGTGTAAGCTGTCAACTCTGATGTAGCCTCAGAGTCATTAACAGAAGCCTGCTTGGGGAAGGGGGCATGCTGACATATTCCTCTGTATAGAAGGAGGGAGAGGGGGACAGGGAGAAAGAAAGAGAGAAAGGAAAGGAGAGGGAGAGAGAGAGAGAGGGAGAGAAAGGAAGGGAGACAGAGACACAGAAAAAAGAGACAGACAGACAAGAGAAAGAGGGAAGGTAAGAGGCCAGCCTAGCCTCTGAACACTGCTTAGAGAGGACTTGGTTGTAAGTACTTACAACCAAAGAGGAAAAGCCAGTACCAAAGGCAGCCTGGACTCTGGAGAATGTGCGGTGTGAGTGTCCAATCTTGAAAAGGCTATCTCTAACTTCTTACCTCAGATGAGGAATTCCCATTGTGTGAGCCAGTGTGAACCTGCTTTTCTCCTAGCTGTTCACACACACGTAAGAACATCAAGAAGAGAGCAGATGAAGGAGGACAGCCCACATGATAGGAGGAAGAACTGCTCTTCTACCAGACCGCATTTCGTTCCCAGCAACCACTGTGGGCAGCTCACAACTGCCTATAAGTCCAGATCCAGAAGATCTGACACAACCATACTCAAATACAAATAATTAAAAATAAAATTTTAAAATGCTTTAAGAATGTTAATAGTGTTTAAAGTGAGTAGTAACATACAAAATTTAGAAAAATACCAGTGTGACCATTTAAAAATATCAGAGCAATGCGAAGTTCTGTAGCTTGGAAAGTTCTTGCTTACTAACATCTATCAGGGATACAGTATAGAGTCAGCTAACTGGGTAGAAAGGAAGCACAGCCTGCAAGAAGACACTACAAATCTACTAACCGAGACGGCTACTCCTCAGTGCCTCTAAGGGGCTCTTCTGAGAGTCAATGCAGGTATATTTAATCAGGAAGAGACCCAAAGAACCAGCTGACAGCAGCAGACGCCTACACAAGCTGGAATGCGATCTGCAAGCTAAGATTGTTTCAGGCATCAACCCGGAAAGTGCTCTGAGAGGGTAGTCTGTGGCAATAAATGCAGTCTTACATGAAGAAGTGACTACAAACACTTGGACAGAATTTATGAAAGTGTGTTTCAGAGAGCACTAATAGCTCAAGGAAATAGGACAAGTCAGACTTGTATTGAGAACTCAAATTAGTTACTTTTGTGAACTCAGGGTTCCCAAATTCTTCTGATTACAGAACTTCCTTTTCAGTTAACACACTACATCTGTCACACAGGATCCTGTCAAGTATAATTTAAGAAAAATGGTAGAAAAATGAAAGGATGAAGTTAAAAATATACACCTAATTGTTCCCACACAATACTCATTCCCAAAGCTAAGTTACACCAGGGCTACAATAATTATGTCTACTTAGTGGAAATCATTTTTACTGCTTTGTTATAGAGCAGAAGGAAAGGGAGACCTAGGGCCAGGGACAAGGCTCCTAAGCCACGTCCACAGTACATGGGACTGAACCCAGGCCACATAGCTGGACTCAGGCAGTGATGCAGTGATAACATGTTTGTTCAACACTTAGCATATCTCTATGTATCTCAGTTACTCGTTACATGCTAGCAACAAAGGAGGAGCAAGCGGTAGTCCCCTCCCTGAAAGAATATCTGCCATGGTTCTAACATAAAGGCTGCTTCATGCCACAGAGGAAGTGTGATGGCTAACGCTGCTGACAGTTTCCAGACAGCCCTCCTGCCATGGGAAGACCACGGTAAATCCCCTTTCCCTTATTTATTTCAGGTCTTCTGGCAGGTGGACGTGAGTAACCTCCTCCTTTGCAGATGGGTGCTAAGAACAGTGTGTGGGCCGCAGCCCGCCACAGTGAGGCGCTGTCATGCGTCTCACGCTTATGTCCTGCCCGTCAGTCATAACGCCTGCCACGGCGAATAGTCACTAAACACTCCCTGACCTGAATCGATTTCCACAGAGCCAGTGCCTGGCTTTATTAAAAATATTCCCAGTTATCTACACCGTCCCAAAGTAGACCTGCTCTTTCTAGACTCAACTTTAGCTGTGAAGACCACTGTGTGACTGTTTCTCAACGCTGGTAAGGGGGGAAAACTCCAAACTAAGAACATATCTTAGTTGTCTCCAAACTAACACAAGAAGATCTAGCTAGAGCAAAATGCTAACGACACACCATCTCCTAGAAAGTCTGGCCTGAACCATCCTCTAAACCAAGACCTGAATAAAGAACTACAAAAGTTCTGGGGGAGGACCTTCCTAAGTCTTACCTAGTAGTTTAAAAATTCCACTAAAATCTGGTATATAGCTGCTACCACGCTAATTAAATTCTTATTTGAAAGAAGCCACATGTTTTAACTGCAAATTTAAAATATTGCTCTGACCTATAACCTGTCAATAAAGTGCACATAGCATTTTCCACCGTACAGCCCAGCACTGCTGAGTGCAACCACACCGCTGCACCCAACCTCCAGAGCGGCTCCTCTGCAAACTGAAACCTCCACCTGTTCACCTCCAGGCCTGCGCAAACTCAGTCCCGCTTTCTGTTTGAGCCTGACTCCACGTCACATCCAGCACAAGGGGAATTAGCGTGGTGCGGCACGGCACTGCCACACTCATCGGAGAGGCCAGGTAGGAAAATGGAGGCATGCGAGAAGCTGCCTGCTGGCCCGAGTGTCCTCCACGGAGCATGTGTCAGAAGCACCTTTGAGGCTGAGGACAGGAATGAGTATTTTAAGGATGGACTTCAAGGCCACGCTTGAAAGGACTTTCAACAATTGCTTTGTTTTATTTGTAACTATACTGGGGGAGGCTCTCTGCACATGCGCCTAGATGCCCTTGGAGCTCACAGGTGTGGGATCCCCCTGGAGCTAAGGCTGCAGGGGGTTGTGAGCCACCAGGTAGGGATGCTAGAACGCCACGCAGGTTTCGTAAGAACAGAATGAACTCTAACTGCTGAGCCATCTCTCTCCAGCCCTAACAATTCCTGTATATCTTTCAGGATACAGAGGAATGTCACTTCGCTTAGGAGTTTCCTGAGGCCACATACAGAGTCATCACAACGTGACCTGTAAGAGGAATCCTGTCATTTCTACTTCCACTTGAGCTGAAATAGCTGCTTCTGGTATCAATTACCAGAACATGTATTTCAAAAGAAATAGGCCAGAAATGTGCCTTGCTATTCTCAGCATTCGTACAGGAAACTTTTCTTCCCTACTGAACACTTCAATTTATAAGGCTACAACTGCATCACAGCTATTTAGGGGTGAGTTTAAAAACCATTTCTTCAGTCCAACCCACATATTTATTTTAGCTTTGTAGAGAAAAAACTACTACCCCTCAATTTATTCTTAGCAAAATTAGTAATATCTTAGCCACATTAAGCAGAGGGAGGGGAAGTAATGACACTATCTTCTAGGCTTATGGTCTAATTGTTGCAACTAACCAAGTTAGCAACACACACACACACACACACACACACACACACACGCATACAGTATGGCAGGAAAATTTCAGTTTCTTCTGCTGAGTGTACATGACAAAACCAACCACTGAGGCATCCCATGATAGTGTGACCTCAATCTGACTTCTGTTCCCATGACCGTGTAAAAAGTCTCTGCATAACTAAGCTAACTGTCAACTATTTCATTGAATGTAATGGCTTCTGTCTTCTCTTAACAGCATGGGTTACATACTCAAAATGCATGGATTCAAATCCTCCTTTGCCATCTCCTAGTATCGTCACCTTGGGCAAGTTATTCAGCCTGTGGGCCACTCAGTTTTCTGATATGTAACCACAGTTAGCAGCAATGACGCCTCAGGCAGGCGTAAGAATCAGTATACACAGCATGTAGACACTCTTAACTAACCCTCCCCAAGCAGTCAGCAACAGTCCCCAGTTCCTCTCACATGTCTGCACGTTGCATGTCAGATGTCCTGTATATCAGATATTTACATTATGATTCATAACAGTAGCAAAATTAGAATTATGAAGTAACAACAAAATAATGTTATGGTTGGGGGTCACCCCAACATGAGGAACTGTATTAAAGGGTCACAGCATTGGGAGGGTTGAGAACCACTGATCTAAACCTACCCTACTTTTCAGCTCAAAACAACAGTTTCTAAGAAGTCTTTGTTAACTATACATATAAGTAAAAGCTACATCTTTGGGCGTGAGATTGCTCAGCTGGGTAAAGTCACTTCCACCAAGCCTGCTCACCTTCTACATGGTGAAAGGAGAGAACTGACCCCTGTGGGTTCTTTTCTGATTTCCATAAGTGCTATGGCACATACATACGCCCCATACACACAAATGAATGAACAAATAAATGCCATTAAAAAATTAGAGCCTTGCCTTTGTCCTAAACCATTTAACAGAATATAGCAAAGCTTAGCATTTGACATTACCATATTAAACAGCAGAAGGTAATTTTTCATAGTTTCTTGTTAATTTTCTCCACAGCAGTTAGATAACTATTCCTTATCAAGGAACCTGCACATTCTCCAGGCACAGAGCACCTCTTCTTTACAGCAGAGACTTTGCCACAGCGCGTGGCCACAGCAGTGCGTGGCGAATCTCTGTGGAGGTTAACACGCGCCACACGTAGCAGACAGTCTGTCATCTCAGACAGATCTAGCCATGAGTCCTTCAGACTGTCTCCAGTGATGATCAACACACACAATCAAAAGGCAAAGGAGAAAACACACTTCCTGACTTCATTTTAAAATTTACTACAAGACCGTCTCGTCAAGAGACAAGCACATTCCTACACGTAATTGGAGTCACTGGCAGAACAGGAATGACATTAAAAGGAAGGAAATGAAGAGCCACGGCCCCCACTCCCATGTCAGTCTGGAAATAATTAACAGGAAACTCCAGGAAGCCAGCAGTAGAGCCTGGCCCTCTATGGAGGAGCAGCTCTTCGCTGCCGCGGAGGTGGCGGCCAGCAGGAACTGAGCGCCTGGTCTTTCTGAAACCTCCCGCCTCCAGCAGCAGTCCTTCCGGCTGTTAGCCAGGCAGGCTATCCTCGCTCTCCTGTACACAAATCTTGCTGTGAGCACAGGCCACAGTATCTTTCTTACAAAGCCTGAACGCTGGCTTCTTCCTTTGGAATGACCTTCAGTAAAATGCAAACCCTTGATTCTAGGCTCTGGCTGAACAAGTAAGTTCAGTTTACACTCCTGGGTGAGCCAAACTTCTCTGAATGTGTGGCCACCATACGCTGAAACCAAAGGCAGCAGAAAACTGACACTTCCCACTTCTCCACAACCGGAAAAGCTGCCTCCTTCCCAGACTCGGAAAGCAAGTCCCCTAGAAAGCTGAAGAACAGGGTGCAAGCTTCTCCAGGTACTTGAAAACAGGAGGAGCAGGACGTGTGTTCACGTGTTAGCATGCCCGGACTTCCGTGTGTCAGGTCAAGCTTCTGCCTCCAGCTTCTAAGAGGAAGTAAAGAGGGGCGGGCCCAAAACTACACTAGATATCACCTCTCAGGCCAGGAGGAGTATACAGTTTTCTTTCTTTCTTTTTTTCTTTTCTAAGTCTCTGTGTCATTATTTGGGAGCTGTTGTCCCACAGTAAGTCTTGATTTACAACACACCATGACCACAACAACTCTTTTTTTTTTTTTTTAAAGATTTGTTTTTATTTATCATGTATGCAGTGTTCTGTCTGCATGAACCAGAAGAGGGCACCAGATCTCATCACAGATGGTTGTGAGCCACTATGCGGTTACTGGGAATTGAACTCAGGACCTCTGGAAGAGCAACCAGTGCTCTTACCCTCTGAGCCATCTCTCCAGACCCACAGAACGGAAGTGTGTCAGCAGCAGCTATTTTGTATGAAGAGTTGGTAAATTTGGGGAATGTTGTTAACCTCTTACTCACACTGTGGTCCAGGAAAAGCAGACCAGTGTGGACAGGAACACTGTGGACTGTTCTTCAATCAGTCAATACAAACACCAATTACCCTCGCTTCTGAAAGAGTTGGACTCGTGATACTAGCACAACATTCTTGCTTGCTTCTATTACCCAAGTACCCATTTTTAGTTATGGTAAATTATGAACTATGGTAAGTCTAGAATTAAGGCAAAAGAAACTACATTTGGCTATTTTCATTTAGGTAAAGCATTTCTGTCTTATACCATTGGCCAAGAAATATATAATAAGCACCCGTATACCTAATTCAGACAGGGTTCAAATACTCAATAAGGTATTTGTTGAATGAAGAAAATGTTTATTTGTTCCCAAGCAACAAAATCAATTATGACAGCAAATTTAATCACACCGATCCTAACACTAAATATAAATGGTCTAACACACTAACTTAAAAGAGAAAAATTGTCAGCTTACATAAAAATGCAAAACCCATTTATTTAATTTGTATTTTATGTGCTTTAGTGTGAAGGTGTCAGATCCCTTGGAACTGGTGTTACAGACACTTGTGAGCTGCTGTGTGAGGCCTGGGAATTGAACCCGGGTCCATTTGGAGGAGCCAATAGCACTCTTAAGCATGGAGCCATCTCTCCAGGCCCTAAAACCCATTTATATATCCTTACAAGAAACACACTGTCAGCAGAAAAGACAAAAATAAACACAAAGTGGCACATACTAAGCAAGTCTTAACTAAAAGAGAATTTCTTTGGAATTGGCTCTTGTCCCCATGGGTTTCACACACACACTGATTCAATCAGCTAGGGATTTAAAATGTTCAGGGGAAATGTACTGGAAATGTACGAACTTTTAAATTTTTGTCCTTATTCTATAAACATAATTGTTTACACACGATTTACATTTCTTAAGTAATAGTCTAACCAGGACTGTGGCAAGCTGCAGTCTGGAAAGATCCACAGGTAAGGAACTGAGCGAAACCTCTGGCTAAAGTGAAGATGTAAGGTCCTCAGGCCAAGAGCCCGCAGAGCCTAAGGCCAGCAACTGAAGGAGTGTGCTTTGAAGCTATACTGTCCTCTCCCAGGTGGCCATCCCAGTGAGAATGCAGCCTTGACCGCATCAGGGGTACTGCAGCCTCAGAGAAGATCTTGAGCCACAGCTACTCACTCAAGCAGGCCTCGTGTTCAGACACACAGAAGTGGATGGCGTCAGTGTCTGCTCCCTGAAGCTATACTGTGTGAGGTCACACTGTTGTTCTAGCCAGTAAAAGCTAACAGATCTTACCCAGACTTACAAAACTATGGCAAAGCAACTTACTTACTGAGGATATATTAAAAAACAAGTGACAATAGTGAACAAAACCGGACTTACATAAAGGCTTACTTTCCTCGATGTGGAGTCCAGAGGTGAAGTGGTCTAAGACTTGCACAGCTCAAAATGCTTTCAGAGACCTAAGATCTTTCGCTTAGCCCACTGACTGGAACAAGTCAACCCTCATGCTTCTTCACACATATAATTTCCCTCATATATATAATTAAATATATATTTAATATTTAAACTATATACATGATCAAAGAACAATCATGCTTTCTATGCCATTTCTTTCATCTGGTCACTCAGAAATATACTGTTTCAGCTATGATTATTGTTGCTTGCTGCCTCACATTATTTTTATCCATGTATCCACCACAGTCTACTTTCCCTTCCACAAATATACGAGGCTCCCTTTGATACGCCACATCTCTGGTTGAAACACTGATTGATATTCTGTGCCCTGTTGGCTTTTGACTGACATTTGGTCTATTTCACTGTCCTGACTGCCACATCTCATTTGTTGCAACAGAAGATATACTGACTGGGTTTTTGCCTCCCACCTGTCTTATGACAGGGTCCTGAGATGCTCACCAAGGACACTGACACAATTCAAAGACTGCTAAGGAAACATCTCCCAAACTGATGAGATACCTGTAACATGTCTTCAAAACATGGCCTCAGTCTTCCTTACAATCTAATCTTTCGGCTTTTCCTGATATGCAACCTAACCTCATGCTTCTAGTTTAGCAATTACGTTATGGTCATTCTCAGAGAGAGAGAGAGAGAGAGAGACTGATGGAAAGAGATGTCCCTTATAGACAAAACTTCTCCCAGAACTCTGAAGCTAGTGTTCCCCTCACATCACCTAGGAACATTAGCATGCTTTGGACGCACTGTTCCCTCAACAGTGTACAAGCCTCACTAGTAAAGACAGAGTCGATCATGCTCACTACAGGGCAGCCACAGCATACCTCAAAGCACACACTGCATTTGCGGTGAGACCATAATACACACATCAAGAAGAACAAGTGCCTGTGAGCCAGGTAGTCTGAGAAGGTGTGAGACTCTGGCTAAGAACAGATGAAGAAAAACTGAATTCACAAAAGTGATAAGGAACAAAAGTGGTAAGGAACAAGACAGGAAAATGCAGTAAGGTTTAAAAAAATAACCATGTGTCATAGTTTAGACCTTGTCATGTGCTAAAGGTTTGGATTGAAGGTGGGAACCTGTAATAGGTGGGGCCTAATGGAAGGAAATGATGTCACCAAGTACCCTCCAAAAGCATTGTGGGCCCAGGCCTTTCCTCTTCTGTTTGCTCCCTGACTCCTGATGCAGTTTTGCCGTGAGATATGTGGGATCATAAACCATGTGTTGTTTTGTAGCTGGCTTATTCACTCAGCATATCCTCAGGGTTCATCCATACTGCACTGTGTCTCAGAATTTATTCCTTTCTAGATGAATAATACCCAATTTCAATATTCCCTTGGGAGACATGTGGGTAGCTGCCACATGTGAGAATTCTGCTCTGACCATGGATTACCGTGTTCACTATGATGTTTTCAAGTCTTTGGCTACAACCAACAGATGCACTTGCTCAGTCACACACATATTCTCTGTGGTGTCTGAGGAACCAACATACGGCTTCTACAGCGGCTGCACCACGAGATGAGCTGTCTTCCTGCCACTGTGTAACAGACCCAGCAGACACAGCTTTAGGAGGAAAGACTAATATGGGCTCACAGTTTGGTGGGTTTCTGTCCACTGTGGTAGGGAAGGCATGGCACAGTTGCTCACTTCATGGTGGCTGGAGGCTTGTCACACCATAGCACAATAGAAAACAGAGAACAAGGCTGAACCAGGAACTCACACGACCTTCAAAGTCTCTTCCTCCTAAGGTTCCAAAGCTTCCCACAGGACTCTAGCAGCTAAGGAACAAGTGTTTTCAAGTCCAAGTAATAATGACCACTGCACAGTCCACTACTGCACTTACATATGTACACACATAAGTGTGTAAGAGAAGAAGAGAGAGCCAGAGCAACAGCTCCATTCTTGCCTCACACTTCCATATGCTGGGAATGCAGGCTTACAAACCGTTTCCTTCTTCTTTTCTTGTTAGCTACCGCAGTGAGTAGGAGGTAGCTTCTTTTCTTATGGTAACCCTATTTCTTTGCCACGTAACTACAATAACCCCCAAGTCATGATTGTTGATTCTAGGCCTCATCTGTTGGTCCATTCTGCATACTGTCATCAGAAAGGCACCTTTCACCATGTAACTTTACAGCTAAAAACCTTCACTTCCATCTCTTTTAAGAAGGACTAAACATTCAACAAACATACCTCCAAAATGTGGCCACAGCCTAAGCCAGGCGGTGGCAGGGAAACCCTTACTCCCAGCACTCAGGAGACAGAGGCAGGCAAGCTCTGTCATTCCCACTCTGCTCCCCTTGTTATCGATTGGGTGATCATGACCAGTGGCCTGAGAGGGACAGAGGGGCAGGAACAGCAGGGGGTGATGGAGAAACAGACTTCTCCAGCAGGCAGGCTTCATTGAGCACCCTGTTTAAAGGGGGGTGGGGGTGGACAAAGGCTATTTGAGCCTTTGGGAAGTGAGTAGAGGCTTTGGGGTGAGTATGCATCATTGGCTGGGGCTACAGTGTGGGTAATGCCTCATTTGCATGAAGAAGAACTCCAAGTGCTTGCTGGACCATGCCTTATAAGGAGAAGGGAAGTTTAACTTGTAGGCTGGCCACCAAAATACATAACTACCTCAAGGGTGACAGAGGTTGGGGCTGAAAGGCTACATGGACCAGGCACGCAGGCCCAGGGCAGAGAGGAAGGAGTATTGCTCCTACCAGTCTCAGTACAAGATTTTCAGGGTTTGGACACACCTCACCCTCACTCATCCTCTAGGCCGGCTCCCCCAGCCCCACAGATCTCTGTGAATTTGAGACCAGCCTGGTCTACAGGCTGAGTTCCAGGACAGCCAAGGCTACATGGAGAAACCCTATCTCAACCAGCGCCCCCTGCAAAATACACAGTCTCTATGCACATATTCACCGGGTTCCCAGCCTCATCTACTGCCCTTCCACAAGTGACTTCAAGGTCTTTGAATAATTAAGTGAACAAATGAGACAGAAAACTTTCAAAATTAAACATCTCAGATGCCTAGCCAAGGCACTGCTGAAGCTTTTCCTCACGGAAAAGCAGCACATCAAAAAGGAACAAAGGAGCTAAGAAAGCAGCAGTAGAAGTGGGTACTGTAACACCAGGACACTGCAGCAACTGCCTTCTGCAACAATGCTGAAGAAGCTCCATGTGTGGGCTGAGGAGGTGACTTGGTGCTAAGAGCATTTGCTATGGCCCATCAGGACCTGGATTCAGATTCCCTAGTGCCACATAAAAAGCCAGGCATACCTATGTGGCCACACATACCTGTGAACCTAGGGGAGGAAACACACGGGAACATCACTGTGGCCTGCCAGCTCAGCCAAACCCAGCAAGCTTCTGGTTCAGTAAGATGCTCAAGTCTCAAGGGACCAAAGTAGAAAGAGACAGAGGACACCCAACATCCTCCTGTGGTCTCAGCACACATACTTGCCGAAGAATGCGTGTACACACACAGAGCATACATACACACATCAGATTTTTTTTTTTTAATTTTCAAATAAGTTTTAAAAAATGATGAATGTCCCTAATACAGCTGGGTATTTATCTTCATACATGTTTAAGTCTGGCAGGACAAAGGAAGGGACAGACCTGAATTAGCTGGACACAGCCAAGCGCAGAAGTACTGGGAAGAGGCCCCTGCCGACCCAGGGCTCCCTCTGCACGACTGTATTTTAAGTCGACAATGTAACTCTACGTATGTCTTCTAATTTCCGCCATTTCAATGAATAAACAACTGTTAAATTGAGTTTTTGTTCATTAAGAGCTAATGCCATCTCAGATATTTTATTAAATCTTTGAGAACTGTAGGTGTGTTTAGATCACACCCACCCAACAGCTAACACCCTAAGCACATGCATACAGCACAAGTAGTCTGCTTCAAAGAACCAGTCTCAAGCAATGCTAAGTGGTCATGATTCACAGGTACAGACTGTGCCATGGAAGCAAAAATGATACTGTCATGCAGGATTTCCTAATCAAATGACAGAATAGAAGATATGCCCAAAAAGAATTCCAGATAAAAAGTACAAAGATGCTGGGTGCACGCCTGTAATCCTAGCACTCAGGGAGGCAGAGGCAGGATCTCTGTAAGTTCAAGGCCAGCCTGGTCTACAAAGTGAGTCCAGGACAGCCAAGGCTACAAAGAAAAACCCTGTCTCAACAACAAACACACAAACAAAAGAAAGTACAAAGACAACAGGGAATAGCAATGCCCACCTTAGCATTTTCAGAACTACAATCCTTCAACCATTGCACTGAAGCAGACAGGATTCAAGAAAAAATAAAAATAAAAACATGCAAGAATTTTACAAGTCAACATTGAAGAAATGGAGGAAAAGACTGGGATAAATTACTCGGCCCCCCATACAGGTAGCAGGCAAGCACACGCAAGCACAGGAGGCGCTGCACACCAGGCATCAGGGACCTGCAAGCAGAAACAAGGAGACACCACTGTGTGTTCGTGAAGTGCTAAGACGATCTTCACATCACCTAAGGCCCACGGCGTCATACAGTGACAGAACACTCAGCCTCGACAGACAGAAATTCAAAATAATACATCTACACTAAAAGGTACGGGGTGTGTCTTAGAGACAGAACACACTCTTCATATAATCCAGAAATGATGATCCCACATAAATCGAAAGCATATACTACACAAAAACATGCATACAAAGGTATAAGAGCAGATTTCTTCATAACCACCAAACCTGGAAGCAGCCAAGATGTCCAGTACCTCAGTGGATATATTAAGATATATTTAATGTGGCAAAATTTATTCATCAGTAAGGAAAAAAATGAGCTATTGTAATGGAAGCTTTGGTTTCTCTGTAAACTCAGTTATGTTATGCAAATGTTTTTGTTTTAATCCCAAGTGTGGGATTTTAGTCAGGCTTTAGTTTGTCCACAGCTGATAATTGTCTTGTGTGGGGCGTGGCCCTTGCCAGCTGGTAACGGCCTGCCTCGTGCAGCACGGAGAGGGGTGTGGTCTAGGGCTCTGAGGATGTAACTATGACAGCCCCAAGAGAGAAAGTGTGTTGGCACGTGACAAGTGGCAGTTTGGAGAGACCAGAGACAGACGGTGTAGAAGTTTGGAGCAGAAAGACAAAAAGAAACACTTCAGGGTGCAGAGGCTTGGAGGAGACCACTGGCTGTGTGTGCTGTTGACGGAAATCAGTACAGCCCTAAAAGAGCCACTGACTTTAAAGAGCCGGGAGAAGAATTAAAAGGGTCTGTGGTCCCTCTCCCCACTAACCTTCTCTCTCCTACTTAGAGTTGGGGAGCTGGAAGGGTGAGGCTTTAAGGAACTCCAATAAAAGTTTAAAAATGAGCACTACAAGCTATCAAGCCCCAAAAGATGCAGTGGAACCTCAAATGCATCTTGTTAAGTGCAAGAAGCCAAACTGTGAAGGCTCCATCATGTATGATTTCAGTCATGTAAAAGTTTGAAAAAGTAAAACTATACAGACATAAAAGAGCAGCTGACTGAAGAGGACTGAAACATGAGGGCAGCCTGGGTTACATGAAGATCCTATCTTAACAAGAGAAAGACCAGCAGTTCCTGGGAGCTGAAGGGCTGGAAGGATGAATAAGTAGAGTAAGGCGGAGTCTTAGGCAGTGAAAGTACTGTGTCCGACACTGTAACTGTGGACACATGTCACTACCCATTTGCCCAAATCTCTAGGTTGGTAGCACACACGTACAATCCCAGCACTAGGGAGATGAAGGCAGAATAGTCAGGAGTCCAAAGACCTCCTCAAGTGCAAAGCAAGCTTGTGGCTGCCTAAGCTACATCAGAGCTTGTCTCAAAAACAAACAAAAAAGCAAAACGCAAAACAACAACAATAAAAGAAAAGCTCACAGTAAAACAAAGCACAAGGGCCTCACTCAAGCCGCAGACCCATGTGAAAGTAATGCCAAACATGGCAGTGCACGCCTGTGAGCCTGGCACTGTGCGGGGGAAGCCAGGATGGTGCCAGGGACTCTGCGCCAGCCAGTCTAGCCTAATTACCGAGATCTAGTCAATAACTGCCCTGTCTCAATAGGAGGTGACAGCATTCCTGAGGACACCAAAGGTTGTCCTCCCATCTACACATACACATGCACACATGTGCACACACATCTCTGCACATAGGTCCATGCACACACATGACCACATGCACAAACACCTACACCCTTCCCATACACACATGAAAGAAAAACACCTGACACTGAGCCCCCGGACTTAGCAGGCTCTGGCTAACAAGATATCAGGACTGGCTTACCAGCTGTTCTGCACAGATATATACCAACATACATGACACCAGCAACAGGGGCTTATGGGAGCTGGGGTGGGAAGGGGACAGATTAGAGTTCTCTCCACTTTCCCATCAAGTTTCCTAGAAACCAGATCTAAATGTGCCCCTTCTAAGAGGGAAGCGAAAGATGGGGTATTCTAGGCCATTTTACAGTTTTATGTTGTGATGTTTGAGGTGTTCGGGAGCGAAACCCAGGGCTTTGCGCAAGCTAGGGAAGCACTCTACCACTGAGCTACACCCCTAGACATACTGCTTATGAGGAAAAGATGTTATTTTTCCTTAGACTTTGAGCCCAAATAATAGTGTGTAAAGTTTAAGGGAAACTGCTGAATGGGAAAAGTCTTAAGAAAAACACTCTGTGTCACAAGCACACCTATGGTGACATACCTGAGAGTTCAGCACCTCCAGCTTGCGCTTCCGGGCATGAAGAGCTTTGCTCGGAAAAGCCCAATAGTAGTTCGAAGTTCCAATCCTCTCGCAGTCAACCATCCCGTCATCTACCAAGCTTTGAAGGACTTCTTTCACCGACATAGCAGCTGCGGAGAAACGCGTACAGACTCTGTGGTAAGCCGCACCCTAAGTGAAGTTCAAGAGCAAGCGACTGGAGGGATGCTTGCAGAGCACACACAAGTCAGAGCTAAGACACAAGTGCATCAACAGGCACCCACACTGCATAAAACACGAGGTGACCGGGCGCAGAAAGGCAAACACCACGTGCCCTTCCTTACACACAGACCTTACGTGCTCATGTGAAGTGGAAGTGGGCAGGTCATGGAACTGGAAAGGGCTGTGAGAGAAGAAACAGAGGCTTTAGGAAGGAGGCACACAGCGACAGGGGTGGAGCATGCTTAAGATTCTGAGGGTGACTGAGAGGGTGAGGGAAAGGGAAGACAACCAAAATGGAGTACCTATCACAGCACCACAAGGACGCCTGTTGCTTTGTGTGCTAAATTAAATATAAATAAGCTTCTACAAGTACTGATGGTCCACATATTTCAACTATTATTTGTTTTTTTGTAGTACTAGGGTTAGACCTGCTTTGAACATGCGAGGTAAGTGCTCTGTCGCTGAGGTCCACACTAGCCTTTCCAACCCCACTCTGAAGACAAACAAAACAAACAGTGTGATTCCACCAAATTAAAACACTGAAAGACAAAGGAAAGGACTTAAGGAAACCAGTATTCTCAACATGGGTATAAAATATAGCAGTATGCATCCACAACTTTAGATATATGCTTTTCCTTTTGGAAGAAATTTCACTTGTATAAACTCAGCCACAGAGCAGAAAGATGGACACACATATTTGTCAATGCATTTTTATCAATAACAAAGGAAATTGGAAACTAGTCCAATAACTGTATTTTAAAAAACACAATGCAATGTTATAAAACAATTTTAATGATATGGGTAAATACACGGTGCATTGTATAGAATGAAAAATATAGAATGAAAAAACAATTGCATCAATGTGGCAGTAGTCTGGATGGCAGATAAAATGTGATTTTTACTTTCTTATTTTTTCCCACAAAATAAACATGTATTACTTTCAGCTAAGAAAACTAAAAGTTGTGAAAAATGAAACAATAAAGAAGTAAATCAGTTCCAATATTTAGGGTTAAGATTTAAAATCAGAATCTATTAGAATGTTTACTTTTCTTTGTACCAAAAACTTTATCTCTATTTTAATGTCCATTTAAATTTTTCCTAGAGCAGATCTCTAGCTATAAAATTTACTTAAAATTTAAAGATTTAGTATAGAAAATTGACACCAAATGTGCAACACTCAACCCTACTCAAAGTACAAACTGGAACGGAAGTCAAAGGATTCTAAAAATAAAGAGTCACGGCGAAGCTCACCGACAGAGCCCTGGGAACTGGTCAAGCCTTCCCTGAAAAGAATTTAAGAATACATATTCAAACTCTGAGAACTACATAAGCCTTTACTTTCTATTTCACTTGTGCAGATATGGTCTAATGAGTAACATGAACAGTGGAGAAACATTGATGGACAGAGTTTTGGTCTGCTCAGGTTCCATAACCAAACCTCATAGAACAGGCACGCAAACCCTATGTGGAACACCACCAGACAGCACTGGCTTAAGAGGGATGAGGCCCTGCGTTCACTCCCCATTCCCACAGTCCTGGCAACCAGGACGTGACAGCACCCAACTCAGTTACTGGTGAGGACACTTTGCCTGTTTTGCACATAGCCTGTGTTGTCATTATGGGTGGCTTTCTACAGGACACATGCACAAAGATACCCGCCTCTTTCTCTCTCTCCCTCTCTCTCCCCCATTCCTAAGATCAGAGTCCCACTCTCAGAACCTCACACGATCATTTGTTTCTGCATTCAACTGTTGACAGTCCCTTACCATGGAGCTCAAACTAACTGAAACTCATGATTTTCCAAGTGCTGAGACTGTAAACACGTATCACCACACTCAGCTTTTAAATTAATGCCCTGACAAAGATCCGATTTCCAGAAGGGCTGGAGATTCAACATATGAATCAAGGAAGAGCACAGCTCAATCCAGAGCAGAGAGCATGTTAACTACACAGTATTTTTAGCAGCAGTATGTGCAGTGGTTCCAAACCTTCCTAACGCTGCGATCCTTTCATATCGTTACTTATGTTGTGGTGACCCCAACCATAACTTTATTTTTGTTCCTACTTCATAACTTTAATTTTGCTACTGTTATGAATCATAATGTAAATATCTGATATGCAGGCTATATGACATGTGACCCCTATGAAAGGGTCATTCGACCCCAAAGGGCCCATGACCCACAGGTTGAGTACCACTGACCTAGACAGTCAACAACAGGTAACCGACTAGGCAGGTTTGATAAGTAGTCACATGATATAACTCAGCTTCCAAAGAAAGTGCATTCACATGCCAATGACACGCTGTAAAAAGAAGGTACACAGCTAAGGTGCAGCTCAGTTGTAGCGTACCAGCCTGGCAGACTGTGAGCCCTGCGTCACTCCTCAGCACACTCACTGCCCGGCCACACACACAAAACTGCATAAGGAGTGTAATTCCCTGTCACAACGACAGGTCTTTACATACATACACTGACAAAAAAAACTTCAAAATGTACCAAAATGCTTACAGTGGTGACTGGAGAACAGAAAAATTACAATTTTCTTCTTCCTTAGCTCAGTGATGGGGGCTGCTCTGTTCTACCTGTCTTTCCTGAATGGAAACCTCTGAAACTGAGCAAAAATGAACCCCTCTTTGAAGTTCTGTCAGGTGCTCTATGAGAGCAATGGGAAGTCTGACCAACAAACAAATGTAATTAAAAATAAAGATCTCAAGATGAAATCGCCCTGGGTATATAATCGGCCCAAGGTCAATGTTTGTCATAGAGAAAAGGGAGAAAGAACAGAGAAAAGAAGGATGGTGGGAGATGGTGCCAAGAAGGGACCAGGCATACACTGCTGGCAGCCAGTGGGTCCTAGGAGGGAAAGAAAGGGTCCTTCACTCTCCTGGGGACCAGCCGTGCCTGCACCATCATGGCAACCTTCTGCCTCTAAGGCTGAGAGAAAATAAATTCTTTAAGCTATCAAATTCATGTAAATTGTTAATATGGCCTCAGGAAACAAATACACAATGTATGGATACCAAATTACATTTGACAAATGCTACAAAATAAATGAAACACTCTTTACTTCTTCTGAAATAAACTATAAAACAAGAGTGCATATGGGTAAAGGTGTGTGTAAACATATGTGTGTATTCCCTTTCAATGTTCCAGGGCAGTGTCCAAACACAGGAACTGCAATGATGGGCTTTTACAAACATATTCATTTCTAGATGCATGCATTGTCCAAAAAGGAAAAGAACACTGCAGAAAAGACGGAGTCCAGGGTATCCAAGTCTCGCTATCCATGACTCTTTAATACTTACTGATGCCTTTCTCTCTGGGAGCAAGCTTCTCCAGGTCTTTTAGTTGGAATACATCTTTCTAGATAAAAGGGTTTAAAAAGATGAAAACACGTAATTACTTTCTACTGTGTATTTAATTTACCAGTCACGTTCCTAAAACATCATCAAACAGTTATGTCTACAAATAAATAATGTCCTAGAGCTGAGCATCTCAGAACTAGAGGAAACTGTTTGTCTCATTCAGTGTCATCCGTGGCACGGAAGACAGACATACTGCCACAGGGGCACAGTGGTCTCTTGTGGCTGGAACAGCAACAACAGGGACCGTCTTCTCAGCCAAGCAGGAAACCTGTGCCGTCAGATAATGATGCTCTGACACTCTGATGTTAAGGAAACCAAAAATCAGGGGTCTGGAGAGATGGCTCTGTGGTTAAAAGCACTGCTCTTGCAGAGGCCCTAATTTAGTTCCCAATATGCACATGGTAGTTCAGAGCATCTGGTGTCCCCTTCTGGCATCTGTGGGCACCAGGCACACACATGGTGCACATATATACATGAAGACTAACACTCATACACATAAAATTTTTACATAATAAATCTTAAAAAGCAAAAAACAAAAAACCAGGCTCTGTGATGGGAGGATTGCCTAGGCCCAGAATTTTGAAGCCAGCCTGGGAAATATAACCAGGTCATATCATATGGGAAGAAAAGAGGAAATGAGGGAGAAAGAGAACCAGAAGAAAGAGAAAGAGGGAAGAGTGCTTTACTTGGTGTGGATCATGCTGCACAGATTTACCAAGCTGTAACTAAAAGCCACAGACAACTGTCAAAGTTGGCTTTCATCTAAGGCTTCATGAAGTGTTCAGTCCACATGACAGAAAACTGTCCAGCTCATGCTGTGTCTCAATAACTCATCCACACACACATACACTTAATAGCTACAGAGCAAAACAGTATGGAAGAAATCCATAGTGTTTAATCTGGGGGCAGGCGACAACACTCTTGCCGACTGCTCTTTCCTGTTAAGTGCTGAGAAGCTCTTAGCAGGGAACGTGAGGCAGTTTGGAAAGACTAAAACATTCACTAATTAGAAGCACCACCACTGTGACGGGATAGAGGTCTCTGCTTCCCAAATACTGAAAAAGCAAGTTCAACTGAATGGAAACTACATCTCAACAAAGTTCAAGGCCTCTGCTCATCCAACCAGACATGCTAAGAAAGTGAGAAGACAGATAATGCCTAAGAGAGCTGTCGTCATTACAAATGTTTTGAAAAGATTCCCAAAGCATTATCAGGATTAGAAGCAGCGTGGTACACAGTGCCTACCCAGCACCCATGACTAGAGACAGGAGGGTTCACGGTGCTTACCCAGCATTCGTGACTACAACCAGCATCCATGACTAGAGACAGCATGATACCTGGTGCTTCGTTAATTTAGAAGGTGTTACACATTCACCATTGTGACTGAGAAAACCGACTATAAAACATAACCCTACCATTAATGTGTATAATCATACTGCAATTTTTTTTCAAAGTCTGCATTTTCTACTTCACACCATATAGTGAGCATTTAGTCATGACACTGTCTTTGAGAAGGGCCACATTCTATAACAGACAGTATAGTAGCCATGTTTGAATTTGCTGGTGTTTTACTTGTCAACAATGGAATTAGAATCTACATTCCAAAAATTGAATTCCAGAACCCATGCTTTTCACCTTGGACTATAATCTTGGTTTGTTCTGAATTGCTGAAGGGCTGATGTCTAATACTCACCAACATCTGGCATCACTCTATATCTCAAATACGCTGTCTTATTCAGGAGAAAACAGACCCAATGTTTTCCACTGTTTCCAAAGTTCACTGTTACACTTTTCAATTCCATCCCCCAAACTAAGAGATTAAATAAAAGGCAACATATTGTATCATAATGTGGAGACTGAAAAGGAATACATGAACTTAAGGAAACAGCTCAAGGGAGAAGGTAAACATTTTTAAACCAGAAATGGCCAACTTTGGTATCTGAGAAAATTAATATTGAAAGGATAAAATCATTTCACTGGCTACTTTCCTTGGGTTTCTACTGCCTGGAAGAAATTAAAATTGTTCTTGTTCTACGATCACAGAAAAAACAATTCAACTCGGCTGAAGAAAAAAACTGAAAGACAAACTTCATCTTTTGACTGGTAGTCTTGCACTGGCTCTAAAACCATGAAGGTTGGACTCAGGCTTTCTAAAGTCCTCAGAACACTTGGACAGCTTTATTGAGCATCTGCATTGTCACATGAAAAAAAAAAATGTGGGCAAGGTAAAATTTTATTTTACCATTTGCCCCATCTGCTCAGGATGAAAATAGCCAGTGGGCTAAAGGCCCTCCTGAGGCACAAGAACAACTGGGGGGTGGGGGCAGGGGAATAAAAGGCCTGTTTAGACTTGTTTCTTTATGAAAGAAAGCCACAGACAGGAACATGGTAAATAAAGCAGGGTCTAGGGCCTGGATTTATACTCTGACTTATGAATCAGAAACTCGACTTTCTCCCAGTGACTGACACAGCCATCTGGAATAAATGGAGGGTATCATCATAAATGCTATGCTGTAGACAGACGTGTAAACACAGAGAAGCAGGGTTTTGTGATCCCTACTAAACCAGGTGACCCTTCTTGTTTAAACCTCGCTAATGTCCACTCTTGTCTTCTGAGATACTGGCGAGGCTCTTTAGACCCTGTCTCGGGAGTCCTCAGTGGTAGCGGATGACCCCAAGACTGACCTCACAAGACTGTACTGGAGTCCTACATATATGCCTGGGCACAGCTGGCATCCAGACAGCACTCAGCGAACTATTACAGTTATTTCTGAGAGAAAGCTGTCACCATGAAATGCATGACTCAAAAGGGAACCCTGCTATCAGTCTGTAGGATATAAGACTATGAGTGAGAAGCTCATTCCTGTTCCACGGCTCAGAAGAGCCAAAAACATTTGCAGGTGTTTACCTGTCCCTCAAGAATCAAGGCAGTATTGGCTCTCTAACAAAAAGAGACCATTCACATTGAATCACATAGCAGCAAAATACACAACATACCATGAAAATATATTTAATGTGAAAATCACACAAAACACTAACATTAGGGAAAAATAACTTACTGTCTCAAAAAATATCTCCATCATACGGGTTCTCTTTTCTTCTGCGCTCAGTCCTTTTTTCTTTGACTAAAGCATAAAATAAAAGACAACAAAAAGCAGCAGTTTTAAAAACAGCATTTCACAGCAATTTGGCATTAAACAATATCTTAAAACTTACGTGATTTTGTCTAATGTCAACAGGCTTGTCACTCTCCAAGTCTGGCGTAAAGACTCACTTTAACGACTAAATGCCAACTCTTCAAGTAGGAACTGCCAATTTCCTATACAAACAGTGGCTGAGATAGCATTTTGTGGAAATTTATTTTTATTTATTTTTCAGTTTTTGAAGACAGGCTTTCTCTGTGTAGCCCTGGCTGTCCTGGAACTCTTCTATAGACCAGGGTGTCCTTGAACTCAGAAAGTCACCTGCCTCTGCCTCCCAGTGCTGGGATTAAAGGCTTGTGCTACCATACCCTTTGTAGAAATTTAATATTTATAAAGTGAACCAATGACAAGCCACTGTATTACTTTTCAAAAGGCTTGCCTTTTGAAAGAAAATAGACAGCCACTTATAACAGCTACAAGCACAAACTGTTGCAGAAATACCCAGAAGAATGAACTAATCCCACTTGGGAAGGTAGGTGTGTTACTCTAGAAGGCTGGAGATGGAGAGGACTCGGTCAAGCCGGGATGCAGGGAGGGCGCAGCTCAAACGTACAGGCCCAGTGTTTCAGACACAAGGCAAGCAATGAAGAGCTGCCCCATGGGCTGCACTGAGGGAGCAGGCAGCGCAGTTTCAAATGGGTGTCTGGTCCGATCACCAGAGGCTGACTGGGAAGAGCGTGGATCTCACCAAGACGACGAACACGTGCTGAGCAACTTTAAAACTGAGGCACGACAAGCTTAGAGTTAAATCTGAGTGTGAAGTGGTGGCCGCAGAGCTGGAGAGATGGCTCAGTGGTTGCCATATATAATATATATATTACATAGCAACTTACATTCCAATAAAGCAAAAAGAAGAGACAAATTTCTTCCATGCAAAAATTGCAAGCAGAATGGTGACAGTGTAAAAAATACCACCCTCTGGGGTCTGGCACTCCACACCAACACGCATTATTTACTTGTCAGGACACTATGGAGCTGTGAAGAGGCCACAGGAAAAGCTTCCACATGTGGACTCCAAGGGCTGAACTCAGGTAGTCAGGCTGGGCAGTCAGCATTGTTACCCACTGAGCCATCGCACCAACACATAGGTGTTCTGCATCCTTCTCAAAAACTGCACACAGTCATGTGTGATGCTCTCCCTGGAGACAGGAACAATCAAAGAGAACCAGAACCGGCGACAGACCCGGAGCACGTCTATCACCAAGCCCACCCTGCTGAATTGGTGAGTTCTGTCAGGGTTCCTTAGGGAATACGGGAAAGGACGGACGGGGCAGAAATGACACAGAGACGGGTGCATCCCCAAAGCCCCACAGCACGTGTGACAGCTCAGAAAGCCAGAAACCTGGAGCACAATGAGCACCCTGTGGCCTCTCCCAGTGGCTCAGCTAGTGGAAGCCTCCCAGGCAGCTTGGCTGGTCTTTGTTTCTCCAGGCTGCTACACTGGGCTTGTCTGAGAGTGACTATCGGTAGTCAGATTGCTTACATGCACTCTGGGAGTACCGGACCTAGGTCGATTTCAGGATTGCTTACATGCTCTATGGGAGTACCGGGCCTAGGTCAATTTCAGGGACTTCCTGCAGCTATTTGAGCTGTTTACTTCCCATCTTAATTAATGAGCTTTCCTGCAGGATTGAGCATTTCATGTCCCCTTAAATCAGTGGTTCTCAAACTGTAGGCTGTGATCCCTTTAGGGGCTGAACAAACCTTTCATGGAGTCACCTAAGACCACCAGAAAACACATATATTTACATTATGATTCATAGCCATAGCAAAATTACATTTATGAAGTAGCAACAAAAATAATTTTATGGTGGGGTCACCACAGCATGAGGAACTTTGTTAAAGAGTTGCAGCGTGAGGAAAGTTGAGAACCACACTGCCTTGGATCATCCTGTTGCTTCACCTCCATGTAAACACCCTGTCCTAAAACCTGTTTCTGCTTCCCTTCCCACACTCTGCTTCTTAGAGAGTTCTCCAAGGTGGAAAGCTTTAACCTTGAGAAAACTGCTACACAACAGATCATAACAAACTAGACTTCTTAAGATACAGTAAGATAAAAACTGGTCTGTCCAAGCAAAAACTCCACCAGGAAGCACCAGTCTCCAACACTTGAGAACAGGATCTTGGAATGGTGTTCCATATTTTTTTTGGCAACATTAGAAGCTAACTAATTCCACAGCAATGAGCCTGTGTAGTGTTTTTGATGAGGATGTGTATTAGAAAGCAGCCTCAAGTTCACATTTTTCTTTCTTCCCCCTCGCTTTCTCTCTTGAACACAGCAGTCTCCCAGGGATCCACTATCAAGCCAGTCCTCTCCTCAAATCGCTTCTTTGATCTCATCTTTAATTTTAATTAACACTGCAATGAGACCACAGATCTTTATATCTGGCCCTGAATATGCTCCTGAACTTCCGTCTCATGTATCTACCTGCCTGCTGGACGGACTTCAAACTCGAGTGTCCAACTGAATCCTTCCTCTCCTACACACTCCAAACCGGCTATTCATGTGGACTCGTAGACACACTTTGTACCTATGCCAAAGGCCTGGCAGTCATTCTCGCTGCCTTCATCTCTTCACCAGTTACCAAGTACTGTCAGCGCTGGTTCTGAGCTTTTCCCTGGTCACTCCTGCCTAGTCCACTCTATTGCCTCTGCCAGGCCAAGCACTCATGGGCTATCTCCTGCAATCTCTGTTCAGCTGCCTGAACACGCTTGTCTCATTCTATGAATTCAGCCTTCACACCATGATAGAAACACGTCTGACTGTCAGCTCCCTTGCTGAAAACTTTTGATGGCCCCAACCCTCCTAAGTATAAAGCATCCTAACAGGATATAGAAGGCCCTCTATCACCTGACCCCAAATTACGATTTTGACCCCACCCCCAAATTTTCATCAAAACAAGATTAAAAACCATGCAATTTGCATAATAATAATTATAAATTTATTTCCAGAATTCTCTACTGGAAGGATTCTACCATTTCTGTTCCTTGTTAATATATATATATATATATTTTTTTTTTTCTACCTACAACATCTCTCCTTTGCACCTTGATACTCTGAAAGGCCTCCCAAAGTCTAGCTTAGGCATTCTCTCCAGAGAGGCCTCCCTCTGCTGAGCTTACAGGCTGAGCGTATGTTCCCAGGACACATCACGCCATTTGCTGCACCAAAGAGAGAAGCTGATTTCTGTCAGCAGACTGAGGAAGTTCAGACTACCCACTGTCCCTTGCCCACTCAGGGCTTAGCAAGCCAGGTAAGTCAGTCACAGCAGACAGATAGCTCTGAACTCGAGGACCACAACCAGTAGAACCGCCACCTCTAAAACGCTAAACTGCTCAAGCCTAGAAGCCCACACCACTCCTAAACATACAGGACAGGGCATCTGAGCAGCAGGAAGGCCTGTGCGCATCATCTTGCTTGCAGAGAGAAAGCAGAGCATGCTCCAGGAGGGACAGAGGCTCCCGGAAGCTACGCAGAACTGCTGCCTGACCCTCTGGTGCAAAGCTAGAATCCATGCGTGTTCTATAACCCCTTCCACACTGCTCTTACTGTATCTGAGCCAGTCATGAAGTTTACATACCAGCAAAAGGCTCCTCAGTGAAGCTGGGCTCCCCAATGGCAGGTATCAAGCTTCCATACACTCACCACGGGAACTTTAAAAGACTAGTGCCTGCAATCCCTGTATGCACTCAACTGCAATGCTGGTGAGAAGGCTGGGCATGTGCACTTTAAAAACACTCCCACTTGCTTTAATCATTATATTTCCAAGAATGGCAGGGACTCTGGGAGAAGTGGAAATCTCTTTAGGGTGTCCATAGGCATAAGGTTATTGTACAATTCAAATGCTGACTTCTATACCTCTCATATCTGTGTGCAATCCTTGTTCTGAGAATCTCGTGTCTCAACGTTGTGTAAATACTGCTCCCCAATTGTCCCCTGACATGACAATAAAGCACTTACAGCCAATTGATGAGCAGGGAAGAGAATAGGGCTGGACTTCCTGCCAGCCAGGAGAGAAGGAGTTAGAAGAAGTAGTAGGAGGATTCAGCCATGAGAGAGGTCCACAAGACATCAGGAGAATACACTGGAACAGAGAAGCTACAAAGTGCCAGTACCTCTAGGACATACACTGTAAGAAAAACAAATTAGCTTAGAGGGTTAAGAATAGAGTAATAACTGCTCAGTTCTTGTGCTGTGAAGCTCGTTATTAAACAAATATAATACAGTCTCATTTGTATGACAGCTGAGTTAAAAGAGAAACACCATTATATAAAAATAACTTTAACAGGAGCAGTGCTTTTGCATGGCTCCAGGTACTTGGACCCAACTGGAGCAGCAAGGGAGTGAAGAACAGACAGAACAGAAAGCTGGGGTTAGGTGGTCCTAACTGGAGCAGCAAGGGAGTGAAGAAAAGAGAACAGAAAGCTGGGGTTAGGTGGTCCTAACTGGAGCAGCAAGGGAGTGAAGAACAGACAGAACAGAAAGCTGGGGTTAGGTGGTCTGGACTCTTGGGTGGAGAAACCACAGCACTCCAGAAGCTCAGTGCGTTCATATAGAGCTGAACAGGCAGCTTACTGCACAGGGTGGGGCTAGTGCATACAGTAAACACGGAGGTAGGGTTATTATATACATCAGAACACAGAGGCAGCTCACTGCAGAGCGGGGTTAGTACATACAGATAAACACGGAGGCAAGGTTATTATGTACAGCTGAAGATGGAGGCAGGTTTACCTAATTAATCTTGCCAACCAGGAAGCACTCTCTATAGGGGGCCAGTCCTCAGGACATAAACACCCAGAAGGGAATAAAGCTATAGTGTCCATTTTCCACGTGCTGTCAAAACTCAGTCCATCTCCTTGGGGAGACTCTGCCACCCCTCCAAGGCTGCGGTGCTAGAGTCTGTGGTGGAGCCATGTGCATCAACAACACACACTTACTCAGGAGCTCACTTACTCAAGGCCTGCTCAGCTCCCTACATTAGGGCTTTATCCTGTGGCTAAACCAGGAGAAAAAGAACCCAAAGTTGGGGACAAACCTCCTAACATTTTGGTATTATAAACAATTCCTGGAAAATCCTTTGCAATCCCCTAGAGGCAAGGAATAAGGAGAATCTCATGTCCTGGGGAAGCACGGTTTAGGAAAGCTTTTAATGGTCAACAGACAGAAAAGTCATTCTAGGAACGCGCTGAATGGTACCATCCATTTATATTACTTTCAGGGTGGTGTCCCTGTGTCTCTTACAGTAAGCTGTCACTAATCACAGTTGGAAGCCACCAAGGCCAGACTTAAAGCACCTCCTGTAAAAAGGGCATCATAGTGACACTAGAGACAGGAAGAACTGGGGAGGGTTATCTCCTCATGGTAAAACGGGGTGCCTTCAGATTATGAGGGGGACTCAATGCCACCGGAGGACTATTTCCGTGAAGAACCTCCAGCTACTTTTTAGAGTCCTGTATATAGTCTTCTCCAATATACAGTTAC
>REGO01000292.1:2246774-2292602 GCA_010120015.1 Rhombomys opimus | reverse complement strand
AGAAGTGCTGGGGAGGACGCAGCGACCCCTAGCGGCCCTCCGAGGGCCAAGGGAGCCGGGACCACGACTGATGGGCGGGGTCAGTGGGAGGGGAGGGGCTAGGGCGGTGGGCGGGGCCTCTGGGAGGGGCCGGATGTGGGCGGGGCCGGACGGACCACCAGCGCCGGTCTGAATCTGGGAGCCTGGGAGCCGCGTGGAAGCGCGGAGGCTGGAGCTGGCGCCGGGCGGGCCCGTCCCGTGCCTCCCGGCTTGCCGAGTTGCTGGGTGCTGACGTGTTCAAAGCCGCTTTTGTTTTTCTTTTCAAAAGGCAACTTTAAGTGTGTGTGTTTTTGGGGTTTTGATGGAGGAGTTGTTTGGTTTGGTTTGGCTTTGGGGGAGGGTTGGGATTTTTTGTTTTGGTTTGTTTTTTTGTTTTTTGTTTTTTTTTGTTTGTTTGTTTGTTTGTTTTGTTTTGTTTTTACTTTTCGAGACAGGATTTCTCTGTGCAGCCCTGGCTGCCCTGGAACTCTTTTGTAGATCAGGCTGGCCTTGAACGCAGAGACTCTCCACCCCCTCAGCTCTGCGATCAAAGGCGTGCTCCACCACGCCTCGCCTTAAAAGGAGCTCTTACAGAGTGCTGCAAGGGCAGGTGTGAATGAATTGTGACTGAATCTAAATATTCGGGTTCCACTGATTGTAAGAACGGTGTAAGGAGGAAGTGGGGGCTTTCTAAATTATTTCTTGCAACTACTGGTGAATCTCCCTCTCACAGTTTCACTAAAACCTTAATTTAGTTCACAAGATGGGATAAAGGCGATTAGTAAAAATGTCCGAAGCTCGTACAATGGAGAGCAATGATGGGAGGAGGGTGGCATAAAGTGAGTATGTATCATCCAAGCCGGCTTGCCATACTCACACCATGACAACAGGCATATGGCAGAGGTGTCCCTGTCACGTGGCATGAAGCTCCAGCACAGAGATTTTATTAACACTTTTCTAAAGCTCTTGATTTGTTCTGTATTGCAATTATTCCTCTGAGTTTTCTATTCAATACTGGGGTTCCAGGACAGGGTTTTAAGACAGCAAGTACTCTCTCACTCATCCTATGCTGTTATTATTGTTGTTATTATTATTTTATTTTAGTGGAAAATAGGTTTCATTAGACAAAGTAACAACTATACAAAGAGGCAAGCAGTTTTAGTCATTTTCCTTTTGATCAACTTACGGTAGAACTGAAATCTGAACAGTTTTAATGAAAGCTTTCCAGGTGTTTGTTGGGATTGGTAGGTTGCTCTTCTATACACGATTTATGCATTTTAAAAGACTGACATCAAAGTGTGACATCAAATACTTGAGCAGAAAGTCAGTTAACTAGAAGTTACGCTGCATGGTGAACAGGCCAGCCAAGAAGTAAAATTAGCTGCGGTAGTCCCAAGTCATGTAGGCTTGTGGAAAGACAAGACCATATGAGTGCAAGTGTTCCGCAGAGAAGGAAATCAGGGGCCTTGTCTCTAGAAAGCAGTTTGCTTTATCATCACTTCACGAATACCTTTTAAGTCCAAACTTGAACGGAACCTGAGCCATTCCTGACCACTTAAAATACAAATTCTTATGAATGAACTACAAAATCTTTCCCCAACTTTTTGGACTATAAGTTTTGAGTCTGGTATGCCATGGAAGGACAAAGATGGACAGTTAGATAATTTGAAAACAAGAGCTTTCATCTGCATAAGAGATGAGAGGTACCATCTCATCAGACAGGAGTCTTCTGACTTACTAGGGGGCTAGAGTCTGGCCAGACAGTCCCCAGTCAGACTGAGTGACGTCTCCTTCTGTTTCTCAGTGGTGCTCTTGACCCCTGCATGGTAGGTCTGCTCTCTTTCCCAGTTATTCTGTGACGGGTAACATGTCCACAGACTTACCCTTATGTACCTGCTGTCCTGGGGTCCCTGGCTGTTACCCAGCAATGATAACCCATAACCAGTAGCTGCTGTGCTGGGAGGATGTTGCCAAGCTTGAGGATAGTGACTGGACAGTGACCTGGGGACTGCAGTCCCAGTGACACTAGTGTCTGCTAGGCTTCTGCCATCACTCTAGCTTCTAGCACCCAGACAAGTAGGCTAAGATGGCCAGGCAGCAAGCCCCACGGTCTGCTTGTCTCTGCCTCCCCTACCCTAGGATTATAAAAACACACCACCATACCCAGGGTTTCAGGTAGGTTCTGCAGATAGAACAGCAGCTTTCACACCTGAGAAGCTAGCCCTTTACTAAGCTGCCTGTGGAGGTTTGAATAGGAAGTGAGCCTATAGACTCCTATTTGAATGCTTGGCCTGCAGGGAGTGGTGCTATTAGGAGGTATGGCCTTTGGAGTAGGTGTGGCCTTGGAGGAAGTGTGTCACTATGGAGATGTACTGTGAGATCTCATATATGCTCAAGCTGCGCCCTGAGTGGCACACAGTCTCCCTCTGCTGCCTGGGGATCAAGATCTCAGCTCCTTCTCCAGCACCTTGTCTGCCTGCAGGCTGCCATGCTTCCCGCCATGATGAGAATGAAGTATGCCTCTGAACCGTAAGCCAGCCTCAATTAAATGTTTTCCTTTACAAGAGTTGCTGTGGTCATGGTGTCTCTTTACAGCTAAGACACTGTCTGTCTCTCCAGACCCCTTTCCATGGACAAGGGGCCCTGCAATTTCATTTTACACCAGGCCATAAATCATGTAGCTGACACTACATTTATCTCAAGGCATTGCTGTGGCAGTGGTGGTTGTTGTTTTAGATGCTGGGGTGAACTCAGGGTTTTTGCTACCCTCTAGCAGCCAGAACAGTACCTGGCATTGCTGGTCATGGTATACTTGCTAGTGTGTAAGTGTAGCAGCACCCAGAATTCTGCTGCATACACGTCTTTTCATCAGTTGGACTGTCAGCTCCTGGGAGATACAGGTTTCATTGTTGATCTTTGCAGCCCTTCCACTTAGGAGAAACTGCAGCATGCCTTGGACACTTCTGCTATTGAAGACAGGAGGAGAGCAGGGTGGCCCAAGGCTGAATGCCTGCCTGCCTGCCCCACCATCTCCTCACTTCTGCAAGGACAAACTACAGCTTTAACTTACCCCTGCTGCTCCGGGTAGGGGTGCAGCTGGCTGTGTGTGAGGTGTGAACAGAATGAGGTGAACAGAATGAAGAGCCAGATGATGAGAGGCGCTCCTCTCTGTCTGATGGACGCTAAAGAGCCCATGATGGCAATGGTACCTGTCGGGAGAAGAGGGAAAGTAACCCATGGGAGGCCTGGTACAAGCTCATGGCCAGCCTGATCTACGTGGTCAATTCCAGGCCAGCCAGAGCAATAGAGTAAGACTTTGCCTCAAAATAACCAAAACAAGAATAAAGAAGTGAAGAACCTGGGGCTGGAGAGATGGCTCAGTGGTTAAGAGCACTGTCTGTTCTTCCAAAGGACCCCGGTTCAAATTCCCAGCACCCACATGGCAGCTCACAATGGTATGTAATGCCCTTTCCAAGGGATCTGACACCTTCACGCTGATGCACATAAAATACAGTTAAACAAATATATATATATATATATATATCTTTTTTAAAAAGTGAAGAAGCAAGATGGGAATTAATAAAATAGAGTTACTACACAGTCAGTAGCCGGGGATACCAATTTGGGATTTTCTTATTTCTATTGGTTTATCTCCCCTTGTAAGGCTAACTCTGACCACCTCTTTCACAGTTCCAGCCTGTTCTGAAAAAGAAAACATTTGAACATGACAGCTTGGACATCAGACATTGTTTGAGACCTAGTCTCTGAAATTTGAGGATTGTGGTATCAGGCTTCTTTGAGAAGATTAGTCATATTTTCTTACCATTAAGCTCCCTGACCCCCAGAGACTGTGTGATGTGTTTCCTGGATGGTTCCATGGCTTGAGCACATATCCAATGGTTTGATACAATGCAGAATAATACAGACATTTTTACTGTGATGAACTCTGTCAATATATTCTCGATCGAGAAGTAGCGGTTGTAGCGAGATCCTCTTGAGCCTCTGCCCACAGCAGTGTCCACCATGACCAGCAGAAAGCCATCTGGTCTTGAAATCCTTGAGCATTCTAGGTAAACAGACTGCCCCGTGTCAGATTTCCCCCAGCTCCTGTTCCAGATCCTGGATGCTGCCAAGGGGTCAGCAACACAACCAGCTTTTCCTCTTTAGTCCAAACAGGTTGGCCAAGGTGTTGCAATAGTCTACGTGTTCTAGAACAACCCCCACTCCCCTTCACTCAGGGAACAATCCGTTAAATAAACACTCAGTCTGCAGATGGAGAAAACAAGCTTTATTATAATGATTTGAGATTTTTGTGCATGGTAACGATATACACATGAAATCTTGTTTCTCCTGTGTTTCAAGACAGAATTAATTTAAAGTTTTATTATAGACTAAAGCATCCAAAATACTGTGGTACGTATGTAGCTACGAACATACAAACAGGTCGATGCACAGCGTCCATTCTTCTATAAATAGGCAGTCAGCATTTCAATTCAGGAAAGAACATATGAGAAGGCGGTATCATTATCGATGGCACAAGACCAGCTGTGTACTACACGCAACATGTATGAAACAGATCTGTCAAGGTGGAATGTACAAAATCTTCAAAGAAACAACAGGGAATGATGGCCCTCGTACTCAGGCAGGCTCAGGAGGCTGCACACTTGGGAATGGCAGAGAGACGTTAGCAGAGGACCCTTTGCTGAGAACCCAACACCCCATGTCGAAAAGCAAAAGCATTGAGGTTAAGGCTGTGTTGCTTTAAAAGTCAGTGGAAGTGCTGTACATTCATTGGAACAACATAGCTGATTGTTAATCTCTTCTAGAATACCAATGCATAGCATCCATACACTCTCCACAAACAGACCACACAATCACTACCACACAGCTTGTCATTAGAAAGTGTTTTTGAAGATTAGCATCGCGATTTGTAGCTTACTGTCATTTAAAGCAAAACCAAAAAATCATTTTTTTTTTTTTTACCAAACAAATGTTTAATGGGCACTTAGTTACCTTTATGGCAAGACTAGATTCCTAGTTATCAAAAATAGTAAAATAACTGTAAATTTTAAAACCCTGCAACATTTACATAAAGTAACAGTATTAGGACTTTTGATTTTAAGGAAAATTAGATAAGGTTTGCATCAGGCAGCTTCATGTTATCCTACTGGAAAAAAGGTCTTTTCTTTAAAGCATTCCGAAACAGCTGGTGGAGAGCGGGTGCCCTAGCTTGTAAGTGCGTACAGAGCGTCTTCCCAGCAGAAGCGACCGCTGGTGGCTCTCTCCAGCCTCCTCGGGAGGCATTACCACCTCGGTTATGCTAACCCAGCTCTGCGTCCCTGGGAATGCACCTCGATTCCAGTTCGTTCCCTGTGAGGACAGATGTACCCTGTGCAGGAATGGGAGCAGCTGTGCAGCTGCTGCATGGACCAGGGAGACTTAATGCCTCAAATCATCCATTTTAGGAAACTTGGGGGCTCGTTCGGTTACAGAAACTAAAGTTTCATCAAAATCTTACACATCAGTTACAAACTGGCAAACTGTCATAGAGGCTTTCTAGTCGTGTGTCTCTGGATGGTCACGTGGCTCCCTACCACCCGTGTCCAGCAGAAGACACACTGCCATTAACCTTTAGAACTTAACTGCTTCATCCTAGTGCCCAAAGGAAATCTGAATGCTTCCTTTCTCAGCGCTACATATCATGAGTGCGCGACAGCTTCTATACACTTGACAAAGATAAATTAAGCAGTAACAATAGCCTAGAACAAAAAAACCACTTATTTTAATAATCCATCTTAGTTTACCAGAAAGCATTCTGAGCAAATAAGACAAGATTTCACTTAGATCTTGTCTATGTCTCTTAGCAGCAGCACTTTCCCCTTAAAATATGCTTACCACAGTGGAAAACAGTGAGTGCACACACGTGCCCAAGTGTACAAGTGCTCAAAGACTGTTTCCTGGCGTGCTGACGGCAGGTGTTCCAGCAGCAACGGTGGGACAGGCCTAAATTAAAGTACTCTCTCATTCCAGTTTGTACCAATATTTGTGTGTTTCAAAACAACAACAACAACTCAATTTGTATTATTTCCAATTGAGCTATCAGCCTGAGGCTGACTGGTTTATGAACTAATTTCTCAGTCCACAAATATCTCAATGTTGTACAAAAAACTCATTCAGTAAATCATTTTTAAACTAATAGTTGTAACCTGGAGGCACAGCTCAGCTGTAGCACATAAGCCTAGTGTGCCTGAACCAGGATTATACCATCCCCAGCACCACAAACAAACAAAAACAACAAACAAACAAACAAAATAGCCTGTGGCAGACTCTTAAAAAACTTGTTTTCTGCTTGTGAAAATTAACTAAAGTTAATTTACTCACTTTTAAAAAAGCTTTCTTTTAAATAGCCCAGAAACAGTTCTACAGACAGACTGTTAATTAACAACACAACAAAATGTCTTTGCCAGAACATAAACTGTAAGAGGACAGAGATGCCTCTCTCTTCAGTGAGTCCCTGTGGTCCCAGTGCCTAGATGTGCCCCTGGCTCCTGGCAGGAAGTCTGTAGGAATGAACATTGACCTTCAGACTGAAGGCTTGGGCTGCAGGCACTGCCCAGCTATAGAGCTCTTGCTGAGCACGTCTGGGGCCATGGGTTCCATCCCCAGCACCAAGAAAAAAATTAAAATAGAAAGTCAAAGACTTATTCCGTGGTATTTCAGAAGTAGTCTTACTTCATCACTCTAAAACTGGTATTGAATTTTATATCTATCACAAACAGGCTTGAATATTTTAAAACCCCACAGAACTAAAATAATAATAATAAGCTAAACCCTAATGTAAATCTGAAAATAAAGTTTTTCTGCCCAGGTACTGATTTGGATATAATAAATTAAATAGACCTTTGGGAGTAGCCAGATTTTCCTTCTAAATTTTTTAAAAGTCCTATATCGAGAACATTTGAATTTTAAGATAATAAGCCATAAATGTCATTATATATACCTAAGGGAAGTGTTTTTACAGTATATGTCTAAGGTGCTTCAATGAACGACACCCATATTCATTATCAAACATGCCAGACACAGCTTTCCTATTTGGTAGAACCGGGTAGAAGATCAAACAGGAAGGAGACCACACCTTACTTTACAGTATCCATGACAGGAATGTTTCTCAAAATGCATTTATACTTAAATGAAAGGTAATTCAAACTCAATTTTTAAGTGATGCCTTTTTCTTTTTTTCTTTTCTTTTCTTTCTTTCTTTCTTTCTTTCTTTCTTTCTTTCTTTCTTTCTTTCTTTCTTTCTTTCTTTCTTTCTTTCTTCTTTCCTTCCTTTTTTTCTTGAAAACAAAGAAGACCATTTGCTGACTGGAAGTCAGGTACCACCACGTGCCGGAAAATGGAAACACTCAAACCTGCTGTCAGGCTCCCTCCACAAGGACGGCTTCAGACTGCAGCAGCAAGGAAATGTGGGAAGGGTGGCTGGACCAGGCTTCTGTCCTTCAGAGCGCTGCCTGCTTTCACACACCAAGGGTTCAGCTATATATATATGTCTATGTATAATACATTCTATCTTACCCTAACCATGTATACTTGTTCCTTAATGCCTCTTCTATTCATCAGACAATGATAAATAACCACAGCATGCCCTTACCTGTAATGCGCAACAGAACTTTGGTAACACTTGCTCGCTAAGGGAGATCATTAATCAATCACATGCCTTTGGTTGACACCATCCATTCTCCAAAGGGCTGCTTAAGGCTCTCTGTCCCAGGACACTGGTGTCCGACTACACGTGCTGTCATGTTTCAGGAGGTAAAGCTCTCGCTTTCATGATGTGGCAGGAGACGTGTGAACACAGGGCACATGAACATGACTGCTCTTGGTTCCATCCCAGTGTGCTGACCGGAAACTAACACCAGAAGGTTCCCTTGCTTTTGCTATATGTCTTCCAGAGCATCGGAAATTTCAGGTTTTCCTGAAACTATATTTCATTTTCTGATGCGAGGTGAGCAGAAACAAGAAAGGTGAAGAGAACACACAGAAAAAAATCTTTGATTGAACCCAGGAAGGTTGGGAAATTTGCATTGATTCTGATGGGCTCAACTCAAGAGGGCCCTGAGTGAGAGCTGGGAGGGCCTTCCAGGACAGCCTTGGATTTTTCTAAAGTAATTTATATGTGGTTGTTGATAACCAAAAAAATGTCACCAGAGTAATAACACCTACTATAAAAGTGAGGTTAGAAGGGCCCTTGGGTCTTGTGATTGAAGTTAGATAAAATAGGTAACTACAAGTTTTGTTCTTGGAAGCGCTCTGCAAAGGCTTACCATTCATTCACTGGTCAACAGATTTGCTAATTCTTTTTAATGTCTGATTTGCAAAATTAGTTTAACTATGTAATCCCTGTCCTATGAGCCATAGTTCACAGGTGTAAAACTTTGCAGTTTGTATAGATCCAGTAGAAGAGATTCTTTTTAAATCCTAAAAGTGAATTATGGAAATTGGATAAGCAGTTTTTAAGGAAATTGTTACATTCAGAAATAACCTTGGAAAGTTCACCAAAGATTCTTCCTAGTTTGAAAAGTCCTGTTGTGATCTGGTCCCACATCGAGAACTCCATTCCAGTTTCTAGTGCAAGACCTCAATACATGGCTGTCCGCTGTTACTGTAAGTACCGATAGACCTTGAAGCAGTGGTTTCCAGAGTCTGCAACCACAACGTGGCCATCTGAGGTTAGGGCCAGGCCTTGAGGGCCATAGAGCGGGTCAGCAGATGTGTTGATATAGGACAAAAATGATCCACTCCCGTCAAAAACCTGCATGAATAAAAAACAAGAACATCAGAGACGTTACATAGGCTGAAGAAGATAGATTTTTGAAAATGCTCTGAGTCTGCTCAGGCTGCTGCACACACACAGTATCTGACGGCTGATCTTGGTCATTGACTTGGATGGGTCTAGAAACAATTCTGGGAACATCTGAGAACATCCGTGAGTGTACTTCCTGAAAAGACTCCCTGGGGTGGGGGCAGCACATCCTTGTGTCCAGGCATACGGAGGGCTGAGAAAGAAGTTGCTGCTTTTGGCCCCACTGTCTTCAGTCCTGACTGGCGGTGGCTGCTGCAGCCACTGCTATCATCCTTTACTGACATTGGAATCCAGCTGCTTTGGCTTTCCAACACAGGCTGAGGAAGACCTGGGGTACTCTCATAATCTAATAGGGCAGTGGTTCTCAACTCCTTGGGAACGACCCCTTGGGCAAACCTCTATCTCTAAAAATATTTACATTACAATTCATAACAGTATCAAAATTACCATTGTGAAGTAGCAACAAAAATAATTTTTATGGCTTGGGGTCCACAACACAACACATTAGCGCTGTGTTAATGGGCCACAGCGCTATGAAGGTAGAGAAGCATTGCTGTTGGTGTAATGTTCTTGTGGGCTGTATTCAATTCACACTTGTTCATTCAAGTGCTGATTTCTCGACCCCACAATCTGATTTCAATCAGGACATTGCACTGTGATTATTCTAAGTATCACCTGTCTCAAATTTGTGCAGACATGCCACCATTTGTTCTCTGTGTTGCCAATAAAAACAACCAGCTACAATGCTGAGCATAGGAGAGAAGAGGGTGGGACATCCTGATAGAGAGGGGAGGAGAAAGAAGGAGTGGGAGGAGAGAATGAGGAAACATCAGGAGAAATGACCCAGACCTAAGATATGACTAAAAAGCAAGTATAATGTGGGAAATCTGAATGGGAGGAAGCTATGAGGGCTTGGAGGTTTAGGGTGGAGTAACTATTACCCAGCATTGTACTCTAGGTTAATTAAATAAATCCTAGTCTCTGCGTGGTAATTTGGGTATACAGCTGGTTTAGGAATAGCCACTGTTTAATAAAAGATGAATCAATAATAAATATTGGTAATCATCAGCACACTGCTCAGGGCTGAGCGTCCAGGCCTTCTCTGTGAGGCTGGTGCTGCTGTGGCAGCAGCCTGGTAGACAGAGGTTACCAGGCTCTCGGCCTCTTCAGCATACAGATGACCATGCATGCCTCATCCGCCTGAGTCATGGGAGCCAATTAATAACTCACTTGTGACACACATTCAACCCATGTGTCCTGCCCTATTGTAACCCTAACACATACTTGGCACCACTTACACTTGTCATGCTCTCTCCTGGTCCCTCTATGACTGCAGTCACTGACACAGAACTTGTTGGCTGACAGATCTTATATTTCTATGGCTGTTGCAGTGCAATGGCAAAACTGAGATTTGAAGTCGGTATAGTTCAGTGTGCCCTCCTGGATAGGCCCTAGCCTTTTCATGGTCCATGTGATTCTGCTGTGATGAAATAAGAGCCACAAATGTAGGCTCATAACATTTCCTCTTTTACAGAGTCCCAGGTTCATTCCTTTGGACCATTTGTTTGGCCGGGGTGGAGTTTTAAGAAACAGTGTAAGTAGGTAGATGCCATGAGGCCACAAGATATAAACAGCATCTGTGGGCCTTTGTAACTTGTCCAGCTCCAGGCCTCTAAGTTACCAGACTCTCCTATGTACCGTAATGGGACCACTGATAGAGACCCCAGAGGCCATGCTCTCTTTTGACACAGGGTCTCATGTAGTCCAGGCTAGCCCCAAACTCACTATGTAGTCAAGGATGTCCCTAAGATGCTGGCCTGTCTTTACCGCCCTAGTGCTGGGATTACATGTCTATGCCATTATGCCCAGCTCTCTCAGGCCCAGGGGCTGAACTCAGGGTCTTGCGCATACTGCACAAGCCCTCTACCAAGTGAGCTGCTTCCTCACCCCAGAACGCCCCTCGGAATACAGAAGTCAGTTGGGTAATTAAGTAAGAGATATATACATACATATGTATTCATACATACATACATATGTATATATTTACGTATATATGTGTGTGCATATGTGAGAAATAAAAGCATGTTGCATCACACTGACATTCTCAGTTATTTTCTTGATTATACAAGGAGTTCATGATCAACTTGGGCCTGCTACATAGACTATGTTTCAGAAGAAAAATACAAAATTATAATATCATAATTATATGTGTAGCATAGCCATCCATATATGGTTTGAACTCTCTCCATAGATGAAGATGACCTGAACTGCTTATCTTCTTCTTCTCTTTCTCTGTGTGCTGGGGTTATGGGCAATTATCAACACATCTGGCTTTGGACGTTTGCTTCTTAACTGCCACACTGAATGAAAAGAAACGATGACAGCAATGAACCAAAAACAAAGGTAGGGGTGTCTGAAATAGCTGTAAAGAGACATAAACGTGTGTGGTTCTTTTTAGTGACAATCATAGGTTTTATTAAAATTACTGATTGTTGCCTGTGTTCATAACTAGGAAAAATAAGTCTTCACTCTGAGATTAGTAAAGCACCCAACTAGTACTGTTTTGTCCAGTGGCTCTCTTGAATCCTATCTACGAGCCTTTTAGGGGTCTGAGGAGAACAATATCCGAACCAAAATATATGTGTATATGTATAAATAACAACTTTGCATTAGAGATTTTTACGCTAATGATGTCCTCTTTAGTCTACCTTTTCTCTGGGTATTTGGTCCTTCACGTGAGCTTATCTATGGTGCTATGACTTAACCAAGAAGGAGGAACGTCCCAGGTTCTGGGCTGGGCAACTTTTCCCTTTGAGCAGACCTCGGCCACATGGCGGCACCGTAGCCCCCAACCCACCTGGATCCTGCTGTTACCCCAGTCGGCCACAATGATGTTTCCATTGGAGTCCACAGCCACACCTGTCGGCGCATTGAACTGCCCGTTGCCTTCTCCATTTGAGCCGAACTTCAACATGAATTCTCCCTCCTGATTAAATACCTGTATGAAATAGTGAAAAACTCTTTTATTTAAAAATAGCTGACCCAACCATCTTGTTTTGAAAATAGCTATCTGAGCATGTTACTCATGACAGGACCTGAGACTTGAGGAAAGTGATCTATAGACTAGACTGTTGGCACTTGTGGCTTCCAAATCATAAGCAATCTCATTTATTATTTATTAAATTACTCTTCTTTTTTCTGTCATTTACAACCAGTTGCTGAATAGTTACATAATCTTTTATAAATTACAAAATAATATAAAATATAAGATGTTGTGAATAGAGCTGAAAATATGTATTTTTAAACAACACTAAATATTACTCTACCTTCAAATAAGCAGCTTTATTTGCTAAATAGATAAAAAATTTTCAAGAAATATCTCTATAGGATGACTTGTCAGTCCTTTTGGATCAGGTTCTTTTTGTACCTGATAATAAATCATGTTTTATTATCATTTTTATTATAGCAACATAATTAGAACAAAGGGGCTGAAAGTCATACTTAGGATGTAGGCATTTATGTGTGTCAACATACAGTGGCCACAGGTGAGGAATAAACAGGGGCTGTTTCATTTCTCTCAGAAGGTATTTGAATTTAAATGAAGAGTTTCTGAATTCTAGGGCTTTCACAATTAGAACCAACAGAAGCTATTCCAAGTGAGGCATAAACAGAGCTGCCATGTGGGTACTAGGGATTGAATCCAGGTCCTTTGGAAGAGCAGCCACTGCTCTTAAATGCTGAGGCCCAGGTTTTGAAGTGAAAATTTTAATGACAACATTAATTAATGACAACATTTAATGAGTTTAATGAAAACATTATAGTGAACAATTTTATCTTGCTGCTTCAGATGATATGTCCTGGCTCCGAAATGTTCCAGGGATGTTATTTTATATGTCCACTATGGTGATGTGTGGAGGTATGGAAATGTTAAGTAACAAATCAAGTACTGTTACAATCAGGGCAACTTTAGAGTAAAGGTTGTTCACATGTGGGCCTCGGAGGGGTCACAGCTTTGGGCACAGATCTGGTTTGAGGATGCCCTCAGGACCTTTGAGACCTCTTTGGCCCCTCAGCAACAAGCACAGGCAGTTCTTGCTGGTACGCTAGGTTACAAATGCCCCAGTGCAGGCTGGGTACGCAGCAGCTGCAGCTAAGTGGCACAGCACCTGCCCAGCATGTATGAAAACCTGAGTTTATCTTCAACAATAAGAAAAGAGAAAAGATGGAAAGAAAAGAGAGGGGAAGAAAAGGTGGGGAGGAAAAAGAGAGAAGGGGTAGGAAAAAGAGGAAGTGTTTAAAAGGCTTCCTTAATTCTTAGTCACGCATATATAGCTTTAAATACCAATGAGCATGTGTTCGGATTGGTGAGGACACTGTTACTCTATGCTCCTTTCTTTATCAATTCCTACACATGATCCTTTGGTGGTCCTTGCTTATTTTGTTAAGCCAGTATATTCTCTTAGCATTAAGGACATCTGCTTTGTATCAGAATTAAAAACTGCAGACTTTGCTTTATTTTTGTTATTTGTTTGATTTTTTTTTTTTCTTTGATGTTCATTGAAGACAGAGTTTCAATATGTAGCCCAGGCTAGCTTTGATTTCCTGATATCCTGCTCTGGCCAACACCTCTGCCTTTGCCTTTTAAGTGCTGGAAATGACAGGCGTGCACATGGAGCCCACCTCACTCAGTTGTCTTGTGAGTTAAAAAAAAAAAAAAAAAAAAAAAAAGCAGCCTCTCTGCTCACCGCAGTGTTCCTCCCCTCAGCCTGTTACCTGCGACTCTGGGCAATTTCAGCAGTAAGTCCCAGTTTCCAATAATGCCTACAGACAGGAGGGTACCGTCCCAACTGCTCTGCTTTATAGTTCAGCACCAGGGCTAACTGCTGCTGTGGTTCGGGTCTGGCGCGTGTCTTCAGGGGTTCACATGTTAAACTCCGGTCCCCAGAGGCAGGGATGTTCAGGTGGAGGAGTTCCTAGGAGGGAGTGGATCCCAAGACTCTGAACTCATGGAGGGCCTGATTCACTGAATGCCGGAGGCAGGAGGCAGCAGAGACTGGCAGTGTGCTCTGGCCTATCTAGAGGAGGCAGGTCACCTGCGCGCTCTTGGAGGCGGTAACTAGCCCTGGGCTCTGCCTCTGCTTCTCTCTCTCTCTTAGTCTCTAGCAGAGACTGTGACTGAAACTCTGAGACCATGAAGCAAAATACAGCTTTGCTTCTTGAAGTTGTAGTTTTCAGACATTTTATCACAGCAACAGAAAGTGACACAAGTGCTTCCCGTATGGTATTTGCAAATTAAACTGTATCATAGTATGTATGCACAGGGAAAAACAGTGTCTATAGAGTCCTGGACCACTTGTGACTTGGTATCCACAGGGGTCTTAGAACATATGCCCCAGCAACATTGTAGGGCAGGCAGTTTAAAAAGGAACTCTGCAGTAGGCTACTTATGAACTCTGCTCTACAGTTCTTACATTTACAAGCAGGAAATCACCTGAATTGGGAGCTACTGCTGTAACATGGAAAAGCAAATCCCACACATCCCATGCAGTAGCTGTCAGAGAGAAAAAGATAAAGCAAATGCTGTGATTTCTTTAAGCTGCAAAGTGAGCGTAATTGAAATAATATCATATCTAGATCCTGAAACCATCACTTCTAGAGCTTTTATAATTAGGAACATTTTCTGGTCTCTGCATCCCACCTAACGTCACTTAATTGCTCGTCCATTTCTCAGATGGACACACTCTAAGAGCTGAAGTAATTTTCATCGCTTTGCGTTCGGGTGTGGGGGAAGTTGTTGTTTAATGATGTTGGCACTAAACCTCTCCTGATTTCAAAATCCTGCTCAGGCTGACTCTTACACCCACGTCAAAGTCTTCCCTAACTGTTGTAATTATGGTTCCTCTGCCCCAGTGTGGGAGACTGGACGGTGCCCCTGGAATATGCCCCTGGCACATGCTGTACCACGGAGGTGCATCCCTAGCCCTCAGGAAACCCGCTCCTCCTTCTGGAAACACATGCACTTCCGTTGCCATTTCTGTGCAGCTCACACCCTGCTATCTGTCTAACAGGCCTGATTTCTCTCTAGAGAGGCAGTCAAGGGTGGGAACTGGGAGTCCTTCCACACACTGATACTGGCTGGTTTACCCTCTGGAGCAGTGGACAGGTAAAGCTTTGAGACCACTGTGGGGCTTAACACAGAAAGAGAGCAATTCAAAAGAGTCAGTGGTGAGCAGGTGTGCTGGCCTCCTGCTGCTGGAATCTAGCTGGGTTTCCCTCTTGCTGAAAGCCCTGTGGTGAAGGGGCCTTCCATGTATTCAGTGAAGGGGAAAATGTGGCCACAGCCTTCCTGCCGCCTCTTTGCTCTCCAGTTCGCTCTCTACGCACCCATTCAGAGAAACGTTCCCCATCACCCCTTTCCGTTCACCGAGACACCTTAGTGGAGGTTGTCCACAGAGAATGCAGCTGTGTGAGACTGCTGCTGCTGGTTCTCTGCCACTAAGCCATGGCAACAGCCACGCCTCGGGCAACAGCGGCAGAAGAGCAACCCGCTTCCCTTCCTCTCACCCTCCCCAGCCTCACCGCCCATTGTTCTACTTTTGGCAGGAGGATTTGGCTCCCCTCAAAAGGCTCAAAACCACCAGCACTTGAGGAAGCAGAGGCAGGTGGATCTCTGTGAGTTCAAGGCCAGCCTGGTCTACAAAGTCCAGGACAACCAAGTCTACACAGGGAAACCCTGTCTCAAAAAACCCAAAATGAATGAATGAATGAAAGCTCAAAGTCTTTCTGTTTACTCAGATGAAGATGATAGCGAGAGGAATGAAGCAGAGAAAGGCCTAGGAGTGAGAGAACCTATGGGGTGGAAAGCCCTGGCCCTCACCTGCCTAGCCAGTTACTGACATCAGTGAGTCCTCATTAAGCTGCTTGCTCAAGGCATAAACTTTAGCTGTTGGCTGACCACATGTTGAAAACTTAAATAAACATAAGGTGTAGCTCACCTTTATCCTGCTAATCACTCTTATTTGATATAAACAGAAAGCTGATAATTACACAAAAAGTTTTTTGTTTCTTTTTTTAACCCTCCCTCACCTGCTCTGGGAATTGAACCCAGGGTCTTGACTGTGTGAGGGCTCAACCTTCAGCCCAACCGTAGAACAAATGCAACCTTAAGATCTAATGCTTGCCAGTGTGCTGACGTGCTGACCTGCACACCTTGCATGGGACATGGGTCACTCCTGGAGAGGCTACCCACAACTAGACGTGGCGGGTCCCCGCGTGTCGCGGCTTTCCCACAGTAAGACCCATGGGACATGGGTCACTCCTGGAGAGGCTACCCACAACTCGACGTGGCGGGTCCCCGCGTGTCGCGGCTTTCCCACAGTAAGACCCATGGGACATGGGTCACTCCTGGAGAGGCTACCCACAACTAGACGTGGCGGGTCCCCGCGTGTCGCGGCTTTCCCACAGTAAGACCGCTAAGGAGAGCTGTCTGTCTCTCTCTATCTAAGCTATCCATCTCTCTCTCTCTCTCTCTCTCTCTCTCTCTCTCTCTAATCTCTCTCTCTATCTAATCTGGCTCTATCTATCTCTATCTAATCTATCTATCTCTCTATCTAATCTGTCTCTATCTATCTCTATCTATCTAATCTATCTCTCTATCTATCTCTATCTATCTAATCTATCTATCTATTATCTATCTATCTATCTATCTATCTATCTATCTATCTATCTATCTATCTGAGACAGGGTTTCTCTGTGCAGCCCTGGCTGTCCTGGAACTCACTCTAGACCAGGCTGGCCTCGAACTCAGATCTCCCTGCCTCTGCCTCCTGGATGCTGGGATTAAGGCCATTATTTACCATGTTGCACCAAGTGCAAGTAGGCACTGGACAAGGTAAGTCTGTGATACACTGTGTAGACAGCCACTGACCGGTGCCTGCCCTGCCTCTAGTCTGTCGCTGTCGCACACTTCCACCGCCTCCTTGTTAAAGGCCTTATGCTGCAGAAGAGCTAAACAGTGAAGTTTTGGTTTGTTGACTAGCAGTGAACGAAAGTAGCAGGTAAGCTCCAGAAAGTTCTGTCTCTGTGTCCAAGCAACTATTTCACAATTTTTAAATCACACCCATTAGTCCCAGTTTCCAACTAAGAAATAGATGGCCGCCATCATTTATCCACAAGTATGCAAGCCGATACTACAACCTTCATGTTTAAGCTGCAGAGACCCCCATGGGCTTACTCCATTCAGCTCTGAGTGTCTGTACATTATCTTCAACTAGAGCGGTTTCTCTGTAAAAGCAGCTCAGAGTTAACAACGGGGGGGAGTGCTAATAGTACCTTGACGGAATGATTATGGAAATCTGTAACGATGATCTCATTATTGCTATTTACAGCTGCAAAATGGGGACCTGCAATAAAATGGGGGAAACACATGAGCGCTCCGTCAGCAGTCGCTGCCACACAGGACAAGGTTAGCACATTGACTAAAGGGCAAAGGACCAGAGCCCAGTCACTCAGGCAGGCTTCTGGCTCCTGCTGAGCCGGGTCCTGCTTGATTCAGCCTGTGACGGTCTGCCCGGGGCCTCTGCCACCAAGCACCTAAGAGTGGCAGTCCCAAGGAAGTGGGACGAGCAGGGAGTACCACTCACCCTTCTCCATACAGCCCTCCGCAAGCTACGCTCACCACCTCTCACCACCTGATGGATTTTGCCACGCAGGCAGGTGAGGGCGTCCCACAAAGTCCACAGCCACTCAGCCCTTCCACACTTTATAATATTGAGTGACTGTTGAGAATGTGGCCAGACAGAGGAGGGAATGAGCACGGAGAAACACGATGCCAGCTAGCGCTAAATCCCGCAAGCATCCTCTGAGAAGAAAATCGGTCGACGGTGCTCAGCCTTTTCCTGCAGATGGGCACACCCAAACAAGCTTGTGACTGCAATGGGAAAAAAGAGACTGCCTTTGTTGCTCTTGGCAAATGCTCTACCCTCCACCTCTCTTGCAGTAAGTGAGATTAAAACCCATCCAAAGGCTAAAGAGAACTGCAGCCATTGAAGTTTGAATGATTGAAACAGTCATTCTTTGTTCTTCAAACACGTGTGGGGTTTTTTTTAATTTTTATTTTAAAATGTATTATTTTACTTAATACAAATGTTTGAAAATCCAGTATCTGCTGCCACATTGTCAACTGAGCCTCCTCACCACAGCTGAGACGTGTCCGCTTAGGCTCCGCCCCCGCTTTTCCCCCAAAGCCAACACACACACTGGGCCTGCTTTGTTTCTGCTTAGGCTCCGCCCGCCCCCGCTCTTCCCCCAAAGCCAGCACACACACTGGGGGCGGGGGTGGGGGTGGGGGCACCTTCAACATGCTCAAACATCATGCAAGTGTGAGCAGAACAAGCATAAAAAGGGGGCTTACATATTACCGTCAAGTGTACCTGCAAACTGCCTGTCCCCGTTTCCTCGGCTACCAAACCTGGTGACTATTTTCCCGTTGGGCTGGAAGATGAATACGCAGCACGCCTTATTGTCCACCACAATAATGTGGCCGTTGCGGTCCACAGAAACTCCTTTGGGCCCCATCAGTTTTCCTGATCCGATTTTTGTCTGTTAGAGACAAACATGGAAACTGAGTATGCACACTGAAGTTCAAAGCATGGCAGAAACCAACCTGAAGCCAGTTAGCCATCTCAGGAAAATGTTTGCTCGAATGTTCCGAGTGCCACCTGGAACAACCGTGTCTCTATCCCAGAAAACTGGCTCTGCCACAGTCAGCATGTGCTAGCGACATCTGTAGAAAAGCCGCAGTTTTAAGACATCTGTCCTGAAATTTGGGCCACAGAGCCCTTCTAAATGGACACTTGATGAAAAGCCACAGCGCTGGACAAAGACATCTCACTCCTGTCACGTGCTTTGAGCACATGTGAAGCTGCACAGACAGGTTCACTCTCTTCCTTTACCCTTAGGATTCCTTATTTTTTCCTAAAACCTTTTAAAAGCAATAATATATAATATAATGATAGTCAACGTTATTTTAGGAATAAAATAATGTCAGTTTTAGTGTAAGCAAAATAATAACAAGCAGTCACAAAGTGGAAGCCATCACAATTGCGGCTATATTTCACACTCAGCACTAAAACCTCAGATATGTGCCATTAAAAGTTACTGGAATTAAGTTCTGCATGGTTAGAAATAGCATCTGTTCCCTCCACTGTCCTGGACTCAAAGCCTACCTCACTTCCCGCTTTGTAAGTGGTACTTAGCTAACATTTGTTTATTTCATTAAAAAACCAGAGTCTAGAATTACTTAAGAGCTAACCTGATCCTGGTTACCATTTGTGTGTGTGTGGTGTGTGTGAATGTATATGTGTATATATGTATGTATGGGTGCATGCATGTATGTACGTGGGGGGGGTAAATGTCTATGTGTGGTACATGTATGTAGAGGCCAAGAGTCAACTTTGGATGCTCTTCACTAAGGGATTTGAGACAGAGCCTGTGATTGGCTTTGAGCTTGCCCTCTATGCTGGCTGGCTGGTCCAGGACCCTCCTTAGCCTCTCCAGCATGCATTATCATGCTGACTTCTTTTAAACACCTGTCACAGGGATCATACTCAGGTCCTCATGCTTCTACCACTCCTTAGAGACTGAGCCGTGTTCCCGGCTTCCAGTTCATGGATGGCTAACTCCTCTCATTTCCACAGGGAGGGCAAAGCATTCGATTTTTATTAACCGTATGTTCACGTATGCTTTAGTTCTGCATTTACAGATTCAGTCAACCTCATATCAAAGTCTCTATTGACACATGAAGACTTTCTTTTCACTATTCTCTAAACAACACAACACAACAAATATCTACAAGGCATTTGGATGGTATTAGGTATAAGGAATCTTATAGATTCAAAATATAAAGGTGTATATGGTGATATGCAAACTATCATTTTAAGAACCTGAAAAATCTTGGGTCTTGGTGTCCATGGGGTCCTGCAAGTACCCCACATGGAGACCGGACCTCTGGGAAGAAAAGTCCGACTGCAGAGTCTGTAGTCTAGAAGGCGGGGTCAGTGGTGGCAAGAGGAACCCTTACTTTTTAGGTTATACTTTTTTGTGCACATATTTTTAAAGCCTGTTTGTGTTATCTTTCACATTAAAAACTAACCCCACCAGTTCCGTTTTATAAGCCCTGCTGTACAGGCCTCTCTCCCATGCTAGCACTGGCTGATGGAAATCTGTGAGCAAGAGATGAACACTTTCGGTTTTTTTTTTTAGATTTATTTATTTCACATTATGTGTATGAGTCTTTTGCCTACATGTATGTCTGTGTGTGCTTCGTGACCCCAGAGGTCAGAAGAAGGCATCAGATCCCCTGGAGCTGGAGTTACAAATGGTTGTGAGCCGCCATGCGGGCGCTGGGGTCTCAAGAACAGCAAACGCTTCATCTGCTGAACCGCCTCTGCAATTGCTCCACCTGCTGAGCGGTTTCTCCGGCCTCCTCCATATGTACCCTTAATTTCCTAATACAGTGGCGGAGCTTTCTGTGAGTAGGACTTCTCATGTGACTATTTTTCTAAGTTTACAAATCATGAAGACTCAGGGGTGATAGCCTTAGAGCGGAGAAACAAAATTACATTGAAAGGAAACGTCTTGTCTTAGGCCAGGGAGTCCCTTGTGTACGTCTGATTCTGATGCTTCAAAAAAGCCCCAGGATCAAAGAGGCAGAGATCAAGGGGCAGGCCCTCTGCTCGCTACTGCCGGATCCCACTGCTACCTAACGTTATGAACAACAGTAGTGGCTGGCGTAGAACGACTCAACCATACAATACCAAGTGGATTACTACCTAGAAGGCTGTCCTAGTGCCACCCTGGGTTGCCAGCTCGGCAGAGCCACAAGGCACAATGCAAAACTGAGACCGACTGTCCTTTTCCTCTGCCTCCCACAGCTGCTCCCGTTCCGCTGCACTGAACTCTTGAGGTGAAATAAGAAGCCACGCTTCGCTGTTCCCCTGCTGTCTTAGAACTGTAAGAACTGTGAAATGGGAGCATTTAACTCAACGAATGGCTCACAAGTTGAAGAGGGAAAAGTTGAGATATTTTAGAATACAGTGGCCATAAAGGTCACCATATTTGTGATATATACCACAAATATATATAATATGTTATATATAATATATATATATATTCTGACTACATAAGGCTCTCAGCAGGGCTGGGAGATATAAGCCATGAAGGAAAATAAAAGGAAAAATATAGAAGGAGGCAGAGAAGGATAAATATTAGCCTACAAAACAGATGTCTATAAAAAAGGTAACGAGATATTACACAGCTGCATAATTGGGAATAAATATGAAGACTGCACTATGATCATAGTAAAATCAGTTCACTGTTGAGTTCACTGTGCCATTAAAGAGGTAAAAACAATAATCTCGTGGCACCAAGTTGTAGCCTGCACACCTGGGGAACTTTTTACAGTGCGCAAATGTTTCCACGTGCTTGTGCTGTCCTTTCACTTTAATGGGTTCTAACCAGCTTCTGTCCTAGGGATTCTTCTGCGATGGGCAATATCCTGCACCGTCCACTAGAGGGCAGGAGTGCTCCACAGTGTGCACTGCATTCGCTGGCCAATTTTAGAACTTCGGTTCTTCTAAATATTTATTATAAGGTATTGAATTATCAAGTCATGAGCATAGAAGGTCTCAATCAGGGAGCCCTTCCCTCTTAGCTAGCAAACTCTTGCTCAGCATGCAAAAGCTATTGTAGTGTTCAACAATTATTTTCCTAGAGTCTGAAACAAGAAGAGGTGGGGTTTCTACAAACTCGGGGACTTCTGAGAGGGCAGCAGTCCTCTCCACACTCTTACCAGAGTTGTCCTACTTGGGTGTTGGAAGACACGGAAAGCAAGAGCCTTCCGTGCTGATGGCCACTGTGTGGGGCGCTCAGGTTTGCAGCGGCACAAAAGGTCCGGGGGCTACTGAAGACCCGCGGTGTTGGTGGACCGCCTTCACCTCCTTAGACTGCAAAGGCCTTGCCTCGCTCAGAACGAGGGCTCCACGAGAGTGAAAAACCTGTAACTTATCTCTAAATACCATCTTGCAAACCGCACGAGTGACTGTGGCAACCCAAAGTGTGGAAGAACTGGCTGCAGCCCTCTCAGCTCAGCCCCACTGTCCTTTTCCTTCCTAGCTCCATGGGGCATTCTTTAATGTTGTGTTCTCGGTTTCAGCAAATATTTCACGACTGACATTTCTGTCTTTATATTTTTAAAATTATTCTTATTATTTAAATTTTTCAAAACAGATTTTTCTGTGTACCCCTGGCTGGCCTGGACTCACTTTGTAGAGCAGGCTGGCCTCGAACCCACAGAGATCCGTCTGCCTCTGCCTCCCGAGTGCTGGGATTGCAGGCATGTGCCACCACTGCCCAGCTACGCCTGACATCTCTTGAGTATTGGGCTTTTTTCCTCAAAGTGCCTGTGTAGGTTTTACAGGTGAAAAATGCGCATTATAATGTTGTTTCTCCCTTGTTTTCTACCACAGGCCTGAGAAAGTAGAAGGTATCTTGTGACAGCCTGGAAATTAATTTGGAGGTCACAAACTGCCTCTTTATGACCCTTTTCAGGAGGCTTTTTTTTTTTTTTTAACTGCAATTGAGGTAACCAATAGTTTTCCAACAAACATGATTCTTTAAAGCAAACAAGCAACTATTGCTTTATAAATCTATTGCTTTATAAAACTATTAAATCACCTTTGGAGTACATATGGGTGTGTGTATGCATGTATGTGTGAATGAGCATCTATACGCATGTGTATATGTGCATGTATGTAAATGTGTGTTTGCACATATGCGAATGTATGAATGTGTACATGTGTGGGGGTGAGAGAGAGAAAACAAGTTTATAAAATTAGCACAGTTACTCACTCTCATTTAATAAAACCGAGATTGACGACTCTACACGAAGAATTATGGAACCCTGGCTTGGACTAAACCAAGAACCTAGGTTAGCGTCACGCTTCTTGTTTGCATTCCGCAGTGGCCGCTCTCACCTTGAACTTGCCGTCGCTGGAGAAAATGCTAACCCACTTGTTATCGTAGTCTGCGATGATGATGTCCCCACTGGGGTGCACTGCCACCCCCGTGGGCCGCTGCAGCTGCCCGGGGGACCGCCCTCGGATGCCGAAGCGACTCTTGAACTGGCCGTCATTGGAAAATATCTGTACAAGGAATTTACCTCCGTTAGAGTCTGAACGAGCACAGAAATCACTGCAGCAGGAAAAGGCATCTGTCAAATGCACCACAGATCAGAAGAAGCCGAAGCTGCTTCAAAAAGCCCCTCCCCCAACACACACACACATACACACAAACACACACAAACACACAAACACACACACACACACACACACACACACACACACACAGGGAAAGTCTGCATGTAAATCTTGTTTCTTCTCCACACCATTCCCTTGAATCTAACCTAGAGACTCGCACACCTACCTCTAGGCAGCACAAAGAGCCAAGGGAACACGCAGGGCTGTACCTGTACACACTGGTTGTTACTGTCTGCAATTAATATCTTTCCAGTCGCAGAGGCAGCGACACCCTGCAGGTTCGTGAACTCGCCTTTGTTTCTTCCTTTGGTACCTAACAGTAAGTGAGAAAGTGGAGAAAGTAAGCTGTAGAGCGTGAGGTTAGCGAGAGGACAGTTCAGGCTTCCGTAAGTGGCCTGAGAGCATCGTTCTTCCCCTCAGCCAGGTGCGCGTGACCAAGCCGCATCCACAGCCTCTGCTGCCTTTGATTGATATAGATATGGGGAGGTGGGAGGGACTTCCCCTATGACTTCGCCTAGAGACTACTAGCCTTCTCTTTCAGATCAATAAAGTCTTTACAAAATCATTTTTAGTCAAATGCTAACTTTCTCTCAGCAATCTGAAGCTCAATATTAGCACAGTTAAAATGTATTTGGCCTTTACAAAGAAATAATAAAAATATTCCAGCCCCTGAGCTACAACAAATCAGGGGTGTATTTAGGGTTTGTGTGGATCTCAGTCTTACTGCATAGCTCTCGGGGCAGCCTGGACGTCAGGCTGGACGTCAGGCTTTCGGAGCGCATGTGCCTCTAACCCCACGGATGTTGTGAGCAAGCAACATCCTGTAATGTTACAAGATGTAATGTTAATGTTACATTACAGGATGTAATGCCTGATCTCTTCACCCTTGCTTAGTTTTTCATTTTTGTTTTTTTGACAGGGTCTCCTGTGTGTGTCCCAGACTGGCTTGAGTTTGCTCCTTGTCTCCCTAGTGCTGGGCGTAAGGTCAAATCTGTCAAAGGTGCCCACTAGAAAGAAAGAAGGTAAAACTGTTTCATCTGCATGTTAACAGTTCTCTTTTTATTTAAAAAAATTTTTTTTGAATAACTTGTTTCAATAGAACTCTGAGTATTAATGGATGGAAACAGATAAACTGCCTAAAAGTGACTTAGAAAGACGCTTAAATTTTAATTCCTAGCGAGAAAAAATTATAACTTATATTAAAAGAGAAATGTAATATTTTTTGCCGTCAATACGGTCAGCGCTTGAGGAAAGAGCAGAGGACAGCAGATGACAGGTGTTGGCTGAAGTGAACAAATCGGCAGTTGACTGGCTGGTGCTTCGCAGGACAATTTCCGTCACCTGGTTTTCACCAGATCCCAATGACCATCATTGAACCAAAGTCAGGGCCCTCTCAAGTTTACTTGTGTGATCTGTGTCTAATGTTTCCAAGCATGAGAGAGAAAAACAAATAAAACAAAAATACACAGAGAAACCCAACCAGCCAACCAAACAAAAACCCCTCAGATCCCCCAAGGTCAGGTCCTGCATCATGAAGGAAACTACTATCCATCAAATGTGTCACTTGACCCAAGGGACCCTTGCAACAGGCATGGATGCAGAATGATGAACAGGTTTTTAAGCTGGTGTGTGAGAGCAGGGTGTACCCAAATGGAGCGCCAGCAGGTTCAAAGCCACCCTGCACAACAACTGTGAGCTCCAGGCTCACAACAAATAGACAAATAAAATAGATAAAAAGATAGAGAAGAGAGCCCGTATCTGGGCAGACAGACAAGAAAGGAGCGGTTAGCCCTTTAAAGGGGTAGGCAGTGATAAGACTTGTCTGGGGCCTCTTCCTGCTGATGTCTGAACAACTGCACGTGGGAAGAGCAAACTGAGGACAGGAAAGGAAAGAATTCTACAGTGATCATTTTATAAACATCTTTTTAAAGCTGGTAAGCCCAGGGCTTCTAAGAAAAATGAAAACCCAAACTCCGGATTTTTCAAAAATACACCTATAATCCCAGCACACAAGAGAATGGGGTGAAGAAGGAAAGGGCTTGAGACAGATGGTCCCTGTCCCAAAACAAATAAATACGTCTGAAGACTGATAAACAAAAGTCTGACATTATCAGAAGGGGGCAGCAGGACCGATCTGAAGCAAGAGTCTTGCGGCCCATGGATGAGGTGTTTCTGCAAGGTCAATTCTACAAGCCGGGACTCAACCTCTGGAACCCTGAAAAGGTGGAGAAGAGAACAGACACATGCGTTTTCCTCTGCCCTTCACACAGAGAGGCAGTGGCCTGTGTCACACACACGTGCACACACACTAATAACAAATATATCTCCTTAAACAGCCTTATGCCTGGGATTAGAACAGTAACAGAAGAAATGACCTGAAGGAAACCCAGCGCTGTAGAATCGCATATGTGGAACTAGTAATGTCCCCACAGCCACAGGCTGACGGGAAACACAGGGGACAGGTGGGCCACGAGACACCTGAGTGGACGAATGTTGATTTGCTGTCCTTCCTGCCCAGACAGGGACAATCAGCACCTGTGGATCTCCTTCATTTACCCTTTGTCTGTTCCTCGAAGGACAAAGCTATTGTGTTTCTGGAAGGCTCAGTGGGTGGCAGGAAGTGGAGAAAACAGTGCTAGTGAAAGCCAACACTGTCCTGAGGAAAAGATCCCATTTGCTTTCTAGACCACACAGGTGATGTGGAATAAGGAAAACACAGGTGCCCAAAATACCAACACATTTTGTGCTGTACAGAAATAAGGCCGTGGTTCTGAGCATCAGCAGAAATCAAATGCATTTGGGGGCAGGAAGACATTTAGTCGGACTCCATGCTACTGCAGTCAGAATCCAGGGCAGGGAGAGTCTGTCCCTTTGCCAGGAAGGAGAGTGGCTTGGAAGCTGCCATCCCTGGGTCGCCAGCACGGAACAGAGCACGCTGCTGGAAAGAGCTTCCGGAAGCCCCTGGCGAGAGGCAGGCAGCCTGGCTCTCAGGCACCGTCAGCCTGAATCTGCTGCTCCGTTTGTACATAAAACCACAGGTTGGAGGAAAACCACTTGCACGCTAACTGGGCCTGGCTCAGCGAGGCCACTCAGCAGGTAAGTCTTTACCACTCAGGAACGTCCAAGCTTGAGCTCCTGCCCTGAATCCGAGAGAGAGAGAGAGAGAGAGAGAGAGAGAGAGAGAGAGAGAGAGTTGTCCTCTGACATTCACATGCACACCTGCAGTCACACACACAGATGCAGACACACACACACAGATAACCATCACACACAGACACACAAACACACACACACACCACCACCATCACCAACAACAAACTACCACTTAAATTTCATAATAGTAAAACATCCCTGTCTCCCCCTGTCTGTCCTCCTCCTCTTCCCACCCTCTCTCTTCCCAGGAACTAAGGACCACCTCAGCCTTGTCCAGGCCTGTGCTGTATCTGCCCTTCATCCTGACGAGCACCTTTTGTCTTGACGGAGAGTCCCATCACCTGTGAAAGCAAGGGGATGAGCTTTTTCCCGAAGCCTGGAGCACGGCTCAGCACACTCTTGAAAGACTAAGGATGCTGATTACTTTTTCCTGGCAGTTGAAGTAGACACTGAGCAGCTGTGGTATCAGAGGGCAGAATGTTCAAGTGTTTAGTGTCGTGGAATTTTCATCCAGCAACATGGCTGTTCTGGCAAGGGATCACATCCAAAGACCTTCTAGGCTTATGAGATCTGGCTAGAATACAGACACGCTCTGGATTATAGTATGATCTAGATGGAATGCAGACACACCCTCAGTACACATCTCCAATCCCAAACAATGAAGGTAAGGTCAGTTTGTAGAAGGAAGCATCCATGTTTGAAGGCGAAGGTCTAATTGAGGGGCAAAGTGACAAAGCAGAGAAAGATTGGACAGAATGAGTCAGAGGTAGAAACGTCCAGCTCTCACGAGAACAGGACAGGAAAGAAAGGCAACTTAAGAGCAGTGAAGGGAGAGAGAGAGAAAAGGAGAGTTTTTATGGAGAGTTTCTTACCAGGACAGTTTTACAGAGATGGGAAGCACAGAAAACAAGCTAGACACAGGTGAAGACAGAACAGGCCAGAGGATGAAGAATCAGAAGATTAAAACATATTGTCATAATTGGTCTGAGGCCAAGGCAGAGCAATTCAGTCAGAAGCCAGTTTGAATCAGTCAACTTGGACAGAAGTTTAAGCCAGAACAACTGAGTGGACCCAGCCATCGAGAGTTCAGAAAAAGCTAGAAAGGCTTGGGGACAGCTCCCATCTCATCCCCTCATCTGAGGAAATAAAAACAGAAGTTTTTAGTTTGGAAAGTAGCTTACCATGACAATGAAGTAAATAGAAATTACAGAAGTTGGGAATTATTTGGGACCAGGCTTTACATTTCCTGCTCCTTGGTAAATCCCAGCTGTTCTACAGACCAGTCTCTCTGTCCTCTCTACCGTATTCTAAATGAGTAAAGAAGGCTGGTGATATGTCTTAGTCATAGAGCATTGTACAAGACCTTATGTTTAATCCTTAGCCACACAGGCTTGTGCACACACACACATGCATGCATGCACCCATGCACGTACACAGAACATTGAAAATATGAATATGTAATGAAAAAAATTCTTTTATAACACTGATATGTAAACAATACATACATTGATAAAACTTAGCAAATCATTTCTTGTCTGTTTTCATGTAAAAGATTCATTTCACAATTGTGTTGGCTACTAAGTAATCAACAGAATTTTAAGGAAGCTATAAATAAGTTAGCAATCATTTCTTAAGATAATTAAACTAGCAGGGCAGTGGTGGCACACAACTTTAATCCCAGCACTCGGGAGGTAGAGGTAAGTGGGTCTCTGGTATACAGAGTGAGTTCCAGGACAACTAGGGCCACACACACACACACACACACACACACACACGAGAGAGAGAGAGAGAGAGAGAGAGAGAGAGAGAGAGAGAGAGAGAGTCTGGAAGAAGAAAACAAAACAAGCTTTTTTGGTTTTTTTCTGGATGATAAGCTATCTATGACTCACCAGGGGAATTTTCGCACCCACAGCTTCTGAACTCTGTTCCCCTCGGCCGCTTCCACATGCCCAGGAGGTGAACCCTTCGACTGAGTCCAGGGAATTTACAATGTGTATCTCCTCTCAGTACCTTCCCCCATTTGGTCTGAATCTACCAAGATGTTACCGAGGTTTGAATCTACTGCAGTATTTACTGCAGGACACTGAACCAGACAGGTGCCTACAGATGCCTGCTAAGTGAGTGAAAGCACAAATGAGTTACTAATGACTGGCAGTAAATTAGAACTCAGGTTGCGTCGTGAGAAATGAAATGTTCAGCAGCCGCACAGCACTTTCTTATAAACTCTCCCATGAGTCATCAGGAATAATATCATTCCCATTATGCAGATGAGGAGCTAGACACATCAGAGAACAAAACTGCATTTTCCCAATACACAAACACATGCTTTTCTTTCTTTCTTTTCTTTGTTTGTTTGTTGTCCACTCCTTAATCCCAGAATTTAGGAGGCAGGGGCAGACACATCCACTTCCAGTCTGGTTTACATAGTGAGTTCAAGGACAGCCAGCGCTACATAGTGAGACCCTGTCTAAAAATAGTAGTAACAGTCATAATAATCTGTATGTATGTGGGCATGTCTGTCTGTCTGTCTGTCTGTCCACACGTGCGCGGGTGCCCACGGAGGCCAAAAGAGGCCCCTGAAACTGGCATTTCCCATCCTACATGGGTGCAGGGAACTGAACTCCAGCCCTCTACAGCAGCCATCTCTCCAGCCCCGGGTTGCATCTCTCGAGACGCTAACATGACAGGTTTCCTCGGCCTCATGTGGATCATATTTTCTCTTAAAACCCTTTAGAGAACTCCATCCCCATCACACATAATTGCTTACCTGTATCCCTCCCTCCGCCATGAGCCCCCTGTGAGGAGTGCCATCTCTCCCGGTCCTTGGCTGCACTCAAGCTGGGAGGCAGGGCCCGGAGGTCCTCAGCCTGCAGCAGTACTGGGAGCTGGTCAGCTTTTAAGATGAGAGGCTTCGTGGAAGGAAGCTAATTCATTAGTGGCATACCTTGAAGAAGCCATGGGGACTGCAGCTTCTACTCTCCCTGACTTTCCTTTCCAGTCACCATGAGGTCAGAACGTCATTTCAGCATGTCCTCCCCAAAGCAATGGGACCCACAAACCGTCTACTGGAACCTCCAAAACTGTGGGTCAAAACACACCCTTTCTCTTTTTCAGTTAATATCTCAAAGAGTTTGTTATAGGAATAGAAACCCTATTACCACACACAGCACAGTGCCTGGTACTTCACAGAGTAACATGGACTGTATCTGCTGCTGCTCTCAACAAAGAGAGAGTTCCCAAGGACAAGATTCTCAAGGGACTGAGGTAGAAAACAGCTTTTTTTGTTTTGTTTTTTTGAGACAGTGTTTCTCTGTGTAGCCATGGCTGCTTCACAGTGATCCTCCTGCCTCTGCCTCCCTGAGTACTGATATTAAAGACCTGCTCCACCATGCCTGGCCTGAGGTAGAGAATCTTATCTTAGAGCTTATTAACATAACCTCCAGCATCACAGACTTTAGGGAAGAAAGTGGGTTTACAAAGGCAAGGAGCAGGCCATGAAACAATGGAGTATATTTTTGGAAATGTTATGCACATTCTATGTGAATTCTATTCTGTTCTGTCCTGGCCTGTCCCGTTCATTCCGTTCTGTTCTATATACATTTTCTATTCTACATGCTGGTGGGCCAGTCCCAGAAGGATGCTCTGAGCTGGACCGTCTCTCTAGCCCTCCACATCCGTTTAAAATGGCATGCTCTAGAGTACAAATGAGTGCTTCATTCAGCTTCCTGCTAACTCATTAAGGAATGGCGAATGAATTACATATTTTCAAACAATTCAGCTGTGATTGTTTTTCTCCCTCCCACATCTTCCATTTTGCCTTTGTTCAGTGATGATCTTTATAGCTGACTAAACCAGCTCATACCTCCTAGTCAGCAAGCCCCAGAGAGCAATTTCTGCCTTCCCGGAAACTGTCACCAAGAGGAACTCATTCAGAATTGTTTTCCAGTGCAATCTTTGAGAGACGCCATAGTTGGCTTGCAGTGGGCAGTCAGTTAAGTCGCCATCCATGGGAGGAACCACACCACACACTCTGGAAAACTGCAGAAGTTGAGGGGTGTTTTAAAGGCGTAGCTTTCACCTCTTTAAGTCTACATTCCTTCTGTGAGAAGGATAATTATATATTACCCTGATAATAAGGCTGGATAGGGCTGAGGGGCTTGGGAGGGAGCTCTGATCTGCGCCATTTGCTCATTTCCAAAGTTTAAATAATCCTTGGTGATTTCAAGTTAATATCATGGAACCATTGAATAAGCTGGCAGCCGCTGCCTCCAGCATACCTATACATATATAATAGACATATATGTCTCTTATACTGCAGAGTTATCAGAACTGAAACAGTATTATACCTACTACAGATATTTATTAAGATGGCACAGCGCCTGACTCAGAAAATCCCTGTTCCCTTTTCTTGTTTCCAGTCACCATCTAGAGTTCCGTTACTGTGTCTGTCTGTGTGTGTATGTGTGTGTGTGTATGCGTAGATTTTGTTTGTTTGTTTGTTTGTTTGGGAGGGGGTTTAAAACAGCATCTCACCACATAGCCCTGGCTGTCCTGTGTAGACCCACTGTGTAGACCAGGCTGGCCTTGAACTCAGAGATCTGTCTGCATCTGTTCCAGAGTGCTGAGATTAAAAATGTGCACCACCACACCCAGCTTGAGTTCCTTTAACTTGTATCACTATAACATTTCCTTGAGGCTCCTGATTAAAGTAACACTCCAGGGATCAAACTCATAGGATGGGGAGCAGTGCCTTCACGCACGGAGCCATCTCACTGGCCCAATGGTCATCACACCTTGATGCATCTCCAGTGGACTTTTGAGTATTGCTGGGGATGACAAATGGCACAATGGCACCACCCTGACCTCAAGGAACTTACAATCTTATTGAGAAGTGAGACCAAGGCATAAATAATAACAGCAGTCACTATGGATTTTGAATAAGAAAGTAGTAGAATTCAGGCTTGGCGTGATCAAGTGTGAGGACGCAGAGGGTGTTTGAGGAGCCATGGGCTCCTACACTTTTGTCCAATCACATCGCTTTTCACTCTTCTGTCCTTTGCTCACTTGACACAAGATGTGTGATGTGAGTCCGTCAGTCATATTCTCTCATCCTCCCCTTTCCCCTGCTCCTTGCACTGCTCCCTCTGCCTGATAATTCCACCTGTTGACTAGGGTAAATCCTACCAATTTCAGGATTAAAGTCCTTATTATTGTAGTTTCCTATCACTCGTCCTCAGGAGCTGATCAGGTAGGTCATCTATCCGTCACACAAAATTGTAAGCTCCCCAGGAAGGAGGTGTCATTTCTGTCATCTTTGAAAGTATTCATTATCTAGCACACTGTCTGTCAGTGTCGGGTGCCCTAGGACGCTTACTGTGTCTGGATTTAGGACACGAAGTAAAAGAATTAAAACCACAACAAAAACCTTAGGGATATTTTAAACCAATTATGTAAAAGATCTGAACACTGAACCCCAAGAATCATTTATAAAAGAACTTAAGGAAGCTATTAATTATCGGAGAGATACCCTGTGCGCCTGGATTGGTAGAACACAAACAGGTAAAAACCCCATTCTACCCAAAGTAACCGACAAATTCAATGCAGTTCTCACCAAAATTCCAAAGACATTTTTTCACACAAGTAGAAAAAGCAATGCTAAAATTCATATGTAACCACAGAAACCTCCAAAGAGCTAAAGCAATTTTTGAGGAAAAAGAGCAAAGCCGGAGACATTATATTATCTGATTTCAACATCTGCTTCAAAGCTATCCTGACAAAAACAGAGTAAGATCAGCACAAAAAGGACACACACACAAACATACACTTAGAAATTGTGTGTGTGTGTGTGTGTGTGTGTGTGTGTGTGTATCACCTGTGTGGTTAATTGATTTATGACAAAGAACAACAGGCAACGGGACAGGAGAGTCTCCTCAATAAATGGTGCTGGGAAATCCAGATATGGACATGCAGATTTTCAGATGCTGCCCTCAGATCAAATACAAAGAGCAACAGAAACTGGACTAAAGAGTCAGGAGGAGGCACAGGGCAAAGCTCATGACACTGGTTTGAGCCCACCAGCACCAGCAGCAAAGCCAAACAGAAGGGAAGAAAGCCTATGACAACCAGACATCTACTAAAGTATTGATATCCAAATACAGGAAGAGCTGAAATAATTTCATAATCTTTCTTTTTTGTTTTCTATTTGTCTCCTCTGGTGATTGTTTTGTTTGTTGAACAGAAACTTTTCAGTTTGATGCTTTTGCTTTTATTCCCAATGTTGTTAGATTCATGTAAGAAGGAATTACGAAAGCATTGCTTATGTAACCGAGGCTGGTCTTGAACTCGCAATCCTGCCTCGGCCTCTCAGATGCTCCAAACAACTACACTCCACAGTGAGAAAACAACCTAGGGCCAATGAGATGGCTCAGGCAGGTAAAGACTTGCCAAAGACAAGATAAATGCTGATGAAGATGTGGACAAAGGTGAGCCTGACCATTGCTGAGGAAAAGATGCACTTGTAGTCATTAGGTAAACAGTACGAAGCTTCCTCATGTAACTAAAAATGGTGCTAAAATTGGTACTAACATATAGTCCAGGACTACTGCTAGGATTTCCCCAAAAGAAATGAAACTGGTACATCAAAGAGGTCACTACAAGGCCACAATTTTTTTTTTTTTTTTTTGAGACTATCAATGTGACAACATGGACGAATCTAAAGGACAATTTTACACTTTATGGACATGGAAGCTGAAGTTGGGAGAAGTGTAAGCAGAGGAACTGGAGTGGCAGGCTCCAGGCCTGTCTGTTCGAGCTTGTCCCTGGAACCATGCTACAGAGGTGGCCAAGAAAGGCACGCTCTGATTGGACAAGTCACATGTCATTCCGCAGGCAACTCAGCGAACAGTGCTCGGAGGAGCCTCAGTTTCCCATGGAAAACAGATGGTGACAAGGTTGCCCTGTTAACCCTTCCCTCCCAGATCACACACGCGCACATGGGTGACAGCAGATTGCCAGCCTTGGAAGTTCCATGGTAGAAATATGTTTCTATTCTAGGCGTCAGTTAACCAAGCCGGTAGCTCTCTCAGGCCCTGAGATGTAGACACAGTACGGGGAGTGAGGCAGGCTGCAGGTACTTTTTGAGAGAAAATGCAAGCTTTGCTTTTCCTTAAGCATGGCTGCGCCCTGGTTTTGGTTTACATTCAGGGTGCTTTCCCTTGAGAAAATAAGCAGTTAAAACAAACATAAGTAAAAGAGCGACAGGCGATAAATCAGAGGGAGGGGCAGCTTGCCTTCCCATCCCTGAGCTCCCGCCACACCTGGCTTCATCCCGACCCGCCCTGAGCTCTTAGGAGGGGTTCTCCGGTTCTGCAGACAGCTGGCTGGCCTGCACAACTGGCCTCCCACTCCTAGCAGGAGCGGAGGCGAAAGGTATTTGAACTGTGGGACTGCCTCTGCCCAAGCCCACAGATTTCACAGAAATGCAAGAATTTGCCTGAGGCAAGGTTCTCTCTGACTTTGGGTTAAGCAGGAGTCCTCTGAAGACACTTCCACCAAAGTGAGAATGGTTCTGAATTTCCTTTACCATTTCCAGGCTATGAATGTTTTCTGTTTTCTTTTTCTTTCTTTCTCTCTCTCTCTCTCTCTCTCTCTCTCTCTCTCTCTCTCTCTCTCTTTTGATTCCTGCTTATTTTCAGTTTCTCCCTGGCAGCGCTTACCTCTTAAAGAGGAAAAGGAGGGGAGGGGAAGGAGGGGGGAGCGGGAGAGGAAGAAGCATCTGGAAAGCGCCTGCACGTACCAGCCTGACAAAACAACCCAGAAGCTGGCCACCCGCTGGACAGCCGGATCCCGGGGAGGCGGCCACGGCGGCCCCTCCTTACCCACTCGGAAGATCAGGTCGTCCTCGATGGGGTTCTCTTTTCTCTTGCCGGTGCTGTACATGCTGGCGGGTCTCTTCACCGCCTTCTGCTTGACGTGGCCGCTGCCGGGGGACTTGACGCGCCGCTTCACGCCCTCGGTGGTGGGGGACACGTCGGCGGAGCGGATGACCTTGAGCTTGAACGGGCTGCCTCGGATGTGCTGGTCGTAGAGCCTGAGCGACAGGGTGAAGTCGCCCTCCTTCTGCACGGTGTAGAGGAACTCGTAGGTGCCGTTCTTGTTGTCCAGGATCTCTCCGTCCGCCACGCTGCCGTCGGGGGTGCTGAGCTCGGCGGTGAGGTACGCGTTGCCCGTCTTGCACAGCTCTCCGTCTTTGTCCTTGGTGGTGATGGTGACGGACATGGGCTGCCCGATGATGGTCTGCCGGAGCCCCTCGCCCGTGGCCACCGTCTCCGAGGCGACGGCGTTGGTGGTGAGGATGGTGCCCAGGTTGTGGATGGACTTCTTGAGGCCCTCGGTCTCCACGATGAAGTCCAGCTGGTCGTTCTCGCGCGGGTGCAGAGGGAAGTCTCGGTCGGCCAGCTCCGTGAGCTTCTCGCTCATCTGCTTCTTCACCAGCAGCACCTCGGTCTCCGTGCCGTGGTTGAGCGCCTGCGCCGTGAAGCTGCTGCAGCTCTTGATGCTCTCCTGGCCTTGCAGCAGGGTGTCCAGCTGCGACTGCAGCACCTGCGGGCGCACAGGGGCGGTGAGCGCCGCCTGCAGGCGGGACGCCGTGCGCGCAGGCGCGGCCCGAGGCGCGGCGGCTCTGCCCGGAAGAACCGGCTCCGCGCCCGCCCACTCAGGTGCGCGCGACCCTCTGCGGCCCGGGCGCGCGGGGGACCCGCGCGGAAGGCTAAGTCGCCCGCCCGGCACCTCCTGGAGATTTCCCTCCGGCCTCCCCGCCTCCCCGCCCACGCCAGCACGTCTGGCGTCACCTGTTTACTTGGGGCGAACAGAAAGGACGCCGCCGACCGCAAACAGGCTGTCTGCGTGCGGTGAGCTAGTCCTTCTCGGCGGTGGCTGTCCCCGAGGGGCACGCTGCTCGCCTCCACCTCAGGGAGCCAGCCGCAGCCCTCTGAACAGCCCCCACACCTGAGCACCAGCCGCTCTCCTCCCGGGCTCGGGGAACAGGCTCGCAGAGCCAAACAAAGGCTGCAGTCAGGCGCGTTGAAGTTGAGGAACAGGTTAGTGTGGGTGAGAGCGCACTAACAGACATCCTAATTAAGGAACACATCCCGGGCAGCCGGAAACAGGACGACAGGCTTCCTCTCCTCACGCCAAACTACACTGCCACAGGAGGCCGCAGAACCCCAGTGTTGCCGAAAGAGTGACATTGAAGGGCCCGTGTAGCAAGAGCGCGCGTGTGTGCGCGCACACACACACACACACACACACACACACACACACACACACACACACGCCGCCCCAGGTTAGAACACAGAGGGCGGGGGCACCCCCGCGGGAGCCCTGCAGGACAGAGGAGTCTTACTTTGTGTTTGAGGCCGTAGTTCACCTCCAGCTCCATGAGCAGCACGCTCTTGCGAACGTTGAGCGTCTTCTGCAGCTCGTCGAAGGTGGAGTGGATGTCGTCCACGATGCTGGCCTTCTGGCTGGTCAGCTGATGCACGATCTCCGAGATGAACTGCAGCGCAGAGTCTATCTCGGGGAGTCTGAGGGAGGGACGGTGGTCAGTGAGCACTGTTTAACCTCCCAGCGCCCACCTTCACCTTTTGGCTTCTCGGAAAGCAAACCGCCTTTTCCGTGCGGCTCGGGCATCTCTAAGAAGCGCTAGAACGGACCGGGCCTTCCAGGGTCACATCTGTCTTCAACCACCTGCGCTGCTTACCGGGGATGTGAAGCTCTCTGAGAAACCGTGATCGGAACATCGTCCTGTGCAGAGGACGTTCAGCACCGGCCTCTCCTCTCCTCTCCGTGCCCACCCCACCGCTAAGACACTGCGGACCGCTCTAGGTATCCCCAAACGCTCTTGGGGCCGGGAGAGGGGTGTGTGTAGAACTGCCCACGACAGAGAACTGTTATGTTCTAAATGTCTAGCCCCCCCCCCCAACTCAGACTAGCTGGAGAACATTTTGTTTTTTTTTTTTTAAGTTTCAAAGTTCCTTAAGTAATGTTGAAAAACTACACTTTTCTCACTAGGACCTTCCACAATCAGTTATTTTATCTGTCTTTCAGGTGGTTATTAATGTACTCTTTTCAGTCTCTCTCATACAGGACATGGCTCCGATTTTCATCTGTGTCCATGCAAAAGGAAAACAACAAACAAACCCTAAAAACCGCTGAGGTAGATCAAGAAATCACTGCCCAGCACTGGTGTGCACAGCTCAGGCAGAGAGGAGCCATCCCAGCCACCCCGGCAGGCTGGGGGGGGGGGGGTTAGACAGCAGTACCAAGGAAGGTCCCAGCTCTGGTTTCAGGCAGGAGCTTCTGAGCTCTCACGGTCAAGGACACAGCAGGACATACAGAGCTGTGTCCACAGGCCAGCACGACCCTACCAACTCAGAGACACTGAGCGTGGAGGCCAGGCCTCACAGGGGCTGGGGAGTCTGGGGGGGACACCAGGCCTCACAGGGGCTGGGGTGTCTGGGGGAACACCAGGCCTCATGGGGGCTGGGGCATCTGAGGAGACACCAGGCCTCACAGGGGCTGGGGTGTCTGGGGGAACACCAGGCCTCATAGCGGCTGGGGTGTCTGGGGGGACACCAGGCCTCACAGGGGCTGGCATGTCTGGGGGGGGCAGGCCTCACAGGGGCTGGCGTGTCTGGGGGGGGCAGGCCTCACAGGGGCTGGGGCGTCTGGGGGACACCAGGCCTCACAGGGGCTGGGGTGTCTGGGGGGACACTAGGCCTCACAGGGGCTGGGGCGTGTGCGGGCACGGCACCTTTTGTTGACTGCGTCCAGCTGGACCTGGAGGGAGGCCTTGTGCTGCTCCACCACGTCCTTCAGGGGGACTGTGGGGTGCTCCGCGTGTTCCCCCTCCGTGCACTCTCGACACATGGCGGTCTCACAGGACTGGCAGTAAAACTCCATCACCTGCGGGTAACACCAACAGCTTACTCTGCAGGAAGCAGATACGCATTCTCTCTTCATCCTTTCACTAAGGCTGTTGGCATCACAGTACCCAAGCGTTGACACGACAGGCCTCAAACAGGCTTGACATCCAATGCCAAAGCTGGAGCTGTGGCTCAAAGACGTTGGTCTTAGAAGCTAAGCTCTTTACCCTGAGGACCTTAAAAGAGCTTTTGAGGCAGGCATGGTGGCAGAAGTCTTTAGTCCCAGCACTCAGGAGGCAAAGGAAGATGCAGCTCTGTAAGTTCCAGGCCACCCTGGTCTACATAGCAAGTTCCAAGACAACCACAGCTACACAGTGAGACCCTGTCTTTAAAAGAAAAAAGAAAAAGCTTTTGTATATGTAGATTCTTTCCATGGATATTTGTCATATTAAAAATGAAGCAGAGCTTATTTATTAACGTGCTAAGTGGAATAGTGAAGCCATTTAAACACCGATGCTGAGCAGCACAGTTTGTTACTCAGGATGGAAGATGTTAGGAGGACTATGGCATCGATTTGCACTTGAGCACATCTCTGCAGTGTTTAGCTTGATAGGCGGCACTGGCCTCAGGCTAGAACGTAGCATACAGACCCTGAAGGCTCCACTGTATACACCAGAGAGAGTAAAAGTGACATACACCACCTTGCTATTGCTGAGCTGTGAATGCAGCAGTCGCCTTCTGGCCCGCTGAAGAGGTCTGGGGACCCAGGAGGGCTCCTGGACTTTATTTTAAACTGCCACTGTTTGAACAGCGATGCCCTCAGCGGTTTGCATCCTGGCTTCAGCACACATTTAGCTGAATGGTCAGAGGCAAATGACCCAAATCCACTGAGTCTCAACTTCCACCCCTGTCCAGTGGAGAAGATGTTGGTATCCATGACAGTCACCTCATTATTGGGCAGCTGTGAAGATTAAGAACTTGATGATGCCTGGCACCAGCTCAGAACAGTTCCCAGTTAGCAACTGCTGTGGCGAGGACAGTAACATCACTTGATTGTCTTTAACAGAAAGTAAAGCCACTTACCCAGATAGGACAGTCACTTATTAACAATGTAACACTAACGCCCGAGAGTCACCTACCCCTATTTTCTCAACCAGGGTACCTTCCAATTTTGAATTCCCATAGCCCTTTTGAGGGAGAACTTCATGTAGCATTTTCAGTAATGCACATACCAAAAGGGCATAGATCCTGCCCCAGCATGATGGATGATGGGTTTTCACAGCAGGATTGAAACCATCCTGGTCACAGGGACCAGGTTATGCCTCACCTACTGCCAGTGTGCAAAACTGCTGGGTGTGGGGATCATGGGAATCACAGGGTCCCTTACCCGTGGCTCCAGGGGTACATGTCATGGTGACCCAAAGGACTCCTTCCTTCCTTAGCCTCACTATTTGACAGTATTTTCTGGAGCTGACTATATTCTGGAAGCAATCTTCTGAGTGAACCAGATTCAGATAAAAGTTCTTCAGGATTCCATAACAATGTTATATTTCATGCTTTGAAACAGGTACATAGTAAGTTAGAGAAATGTGTGTTTCACCTTAGTTTTTGTCACATAAAATGACATTTTAGGACTATGTCTGGGCCATAAATTGGAAGCTACACCCTGTTTTTCTGAGATAGGAATCAACTTACTATTTTTTTTAATTTTTGTCACATAAGGAGATCTGTTAGACTTGGACCATGAATTGGAAATTTCCTTTCTTTTCCCCCCTTTTTGGAGGTGGGGCTCAAACCCAGGGCCTGAGTATGGTTGGCAGATGCTGTGCCCCCGAGATTCACCGTAGCCCAAAGTTTTCTCTGTCCATCTCCTTTTCAAAATATCCCCTTACACTCTATTAAATTGTAAGTTGATAACAAATCCAAATGGAAATTCAAGTTTCTCAAGGGAAGATGGAATGTTTGCTTTTTACTTTAAAACACATGGGATTCAGCCCAGCTCAGTGCAGATGATTGGTGTTGGAGCTGCACTTTGAATGGTTTACGCCTCTTTAACGTATCCTTTGCTTTCACTGTTCAGGAAACAGAGGACCAAAAATGCAACGCCATGCCACATTTCCTACCATAAGTTTTCTTGAAATTACTTTTGGAAATGCAAATATTTGGTAACAATATAGGAGCCCTTTATCACAAATATTTTATTTATAAAAAGTCATTAATTTAAAAGGTTTCCTCTTTCAAAGGGCTGGTGAAAGGAACTGTTCAAACTTTTTCAAAAACTCTGAGACTTTTTTCTAAAAATGTCCTCTGCAGGCTCTATGAAGCACGGCCCTGTGAAGGCTGGGGCTCCTTTCACTTCAGTGGAAGGTGGTGCATGATATCAGAATATGTTATTTCTGGATCATATATAACAAAGATTTCACCTTCATGGTAAATACTCAAGAATCCCCCCAGTGCAGGAAATCACTGTGTGGTAGAGTCAAGGACGGAATGTGAAGGTTTCTTCCCTCAGCTTCTTAGGGGCGTTGGCACTAATGCACGTGTTGGGGAGTGTGACACAATAACAGCGCTCATCCAGCCTACTGGCACACTCCCCCTGAGGCTGCCACCAAATTGCCACACGCTGTTTGTGAGAGAGGAGAACACTGCCACTAGTACAGAAAGGAGTCAGACAACAGCATCGTTGATTTGGAAGTCAGAAAGCTCAAACACTGTGCCATGTGACTCGGTCCGAGGGCAATTGTCCTCCACAGTGTGAGGTGTGAGATGATGCAGGGAGGGAATTATAAGAAGAGGAAAGGCATGACATACACACAGACACTAACAATCTAAGGTGCCATCAAGAGCAGAGCCCATCCTCCTATTGTTACCAACTTGTTTTTCCCATTTGTCCATTAATATTTGTTTATTTATGAATATATTTATATATGAATGCTCTACCTGCATGTATACTTGCATGCTAGAAAAAGGCATCAGACCCCAGTAGAAGTGGTTGTGAGCCACCATATGGGCACTGGGAATCAAGCCCAGGACCTCTGGAAGAGCAGACAGTGCTCTTAACCACTGAGCCATCTCCCAGCCTGTTTCTATTTATTTCGCTTTATGTGTCTGAATATATTGCCAGATGCTCGAAGAAGAGGATGCCATATCCTCTGGAGTGGGATGTGCAGATGATTCCAAGCTGCCATGTGGGTGTCTGGAATTGAACACAGGTCCTCGGCAAGAGCAGCCAGCACTCTAACCACTGAGCCATCTCTTTAGCCCTCATTTTAATTTATAGTTTCAACAGCTGGTGGCAGGAAAATGGACTTACTGGGTAAGGAAATTTCTGTCATATCACTAGCTGATGACTAAGCTAAGCTAATGGAACATAATTTCAGTGACCACACATGACAAAAATTACAGCCTTTACAAAGTTGTCCCAGAAAAGGAAGAAAAAAAAGGAAAGAAAGGAAGAAAGAAAAGAATATAACAGAGAGTAAATATTATTTCCAGACTTGCCACAATATTATCTTTCTTTCTTTTACTTTCTTTTCTTAAATATAGAATCTCACTATGTAGCGCAGGCTAGCTTCAAACTCACCATCTCCCTGCTTTAGCCCCCTAAGCATTTGTAGTTGAAGGTGTATGACATCATGTCCAACCTTCATCACAGTATGCTTAATTTCCAATGAAAAAATTAGCAAATCATAAAAAAAAGATGGGGCTGGAGGGTGCTCAGAGGTTTAGAGAGCTGCTGCCTGCTCTTCCAGAGGACCCAGGTTCGATTCTCAGCACCCACATGGCAGGTCACAACCATCTGTGTTGGTTTGAATGGGTATGGGCCCATAGCCTCATGTGTGCGAATGCTTGTCAGTAGGGAGTGGCACTATTAGGAGGTGTGGCCTTGTTGGAGTGGGTGTGGCCTTGTTGGAAGAAGTGTGTCACTGTGAAGGTGGGGCTTTGAGGTCTGAAATGATCATGCTGTGCCCAGCTAAAACATACCCAGTCTCCTCTGCCCCCTGGGGATCAAGTTGTAGAACTCTCAGCTCCTCCTCCAGCACCATGTCTGCCTGCACGCTGCCATGCTTCCTGCCATGATAATGGATTGACCTCTGAACTGTGAGTCAGCCCCAGTGAAATGTTTTCCTTTCTAAGGGCTGCTGTGGTCCTGACGTCTCTTCACGGCAATGAAACCCTAACTTAGACAATCTATAAGTCTAGTCTCAGGGGATCTGAAAATCTCTTCCAGCGTCTGTGGGGTCTGCACACAGTGATACACAGACATACACCCATACTCATAACAACACAGGCAAAACACCCATGTGCAACAATGAAAAATAATAAAATCCGATTTGTTAAAAGAGAAGATGGCCCACACCAAAATAAATTAATATTAACTGTCTCTTGGTAAATCTAGATTGGACTTACTAGAGCTTAAATGAACTATTACATATGGTTCCAGAACTAAAAGAAAATATTTACAAACTTTAAAAGCCAACCAACGAACAGAAAATGACAGGAGGAAACCAGGAGACAAGGCCCCATTAGACAGATGATATTAAAAAGACAGAAATTTTTAGAAAGAATAGAAATATTTTAAGAATTTTAAGAAACCAATTCCAGCACTGGAAAGTATCACAATTCAAATGTGAAATCCACTGGAGCGGTGCCACAGACATAAACAGCCGGCGGAAGAGGGAAAATCAGTAATGGTGACGTTGGGATCACTTCCGCTTAAGGGGCAGAGCTAAAAGGAACAAAGAAAAATGGCTCAGTGGCTGCGCTTGCCTCTTGGTCAGAGTTACCCTAGGACTCACATGGTAAAAGCAGAGAGCCAGCTCTGAAAGGTCGTCTTCTGAGTGCCACTCCCAAGATCTGACACATGTACAACACACACACACACACACACACACACACACACACACACACACACACTAAATATATGTAATAAGAATTTTAAAGAAATAATATTTGAAGAAAGTAGAGCTGGAAACTTCTCAAATTTTGATGAAAGAGACAAATTGACGCAGCCAAAAAAGCTGCATAAATCCTAAGTAGCCAACTCAAAGAGAACGAAACCCAGATATTTTAAAACCAAGCTATCACATAAAGACAAAAAGGAAAACCCTGAGAGTAACGAGAAAGGGACACAGAATGTACAAGAAGTGGCCAGTAAGATCAACAGTGCAGCTCCTATCTCAGAGCAGCTAGGCCTAGCATGATGCCACAAGCCTGTGGTCTCAGTACTTGAGAGGTGAAGGTGGAACAGCTGCAGGTTCAAGGCCAGCCCTGGTTAATTAGGGAGACTGCCTCAAAAAACAAAGTCTCAAGGCTGGAGAGATGGCTCATTAAGAGCATGTACTGCTCCTACAGAGTACCTGAGCTCAGTTCCCAGTAACCACATCAGGCCATGCACAACTGCCTGTACCTCTAGCTCAAAAGGATCTGATGTCTCTGGCCTCACAAGTTACTGCACATACCCCCCCCCCCCACAGACACACTTAAAATTATTAGAATAAATCTTTAAAAGACAAAAGCCAGAACAAAAAGGATCTGGGTAGCTAATTTAGCACCAGACATGACAGACTGAGGCAAATGCTGCTGTCACAGAAAAGTGTGTAACTGACAGGACTTAAATAAGCTAAAGAAGCAAAAAAGAAAAACTTCATTTAGATTGGCCAGGAAAGGGGAAAGGCTCGAATTAAAATCAGGAAAGTGGGGAGATTGCTACTGACATCTTGGAAACAAAGAATTATAACAAATTTCCATGGCTCTATGGACGCTGTATGCCAGCAGGCTGACCGGCCTCGACGGCATAGACCAACTTCTAGAAGCCCCAAACTACCAAAAACAGATGAAAAGAAGAAATGCAGGTCTGAAGAGATACAGTCAGAAACTGCCAGCAAGGGAAGGCATTGGACCAAAAGCCTCAGTGGTAGAACCTACCGAGCGTGTTAGTTAAGAAAGTATTCCAATCCTTCCCAAATACTTCCAAAAAAACCCAAGAGGAAGAGAGAATGGGCTGTGGCAGTGAACCCCTTTACTTCTAGAGCATGGGCGGTAGAGGCACGGATCGCTGTCCTAGTGAGCAGGAGGGCTCCAAGGCAAGTAACAGTAAGACTCTGTCTCCAAGAATTAGATAGATGGAGGGATGGATGGATATAGATGGATGGATGGATGGACATAGATGGATGGATGGATGGACATAGATGGATGGAAGGATGGATGGATGCAGAGATTAAAATGTGTGTGTGTGTGTGCGCGCACGAAGCATTTCCTAATTCACTGCGCCAAAGGCATTGTGAGACAGTGACAGATTGATGTCCCTTGTAAATTTGGGTGAGAAACCTTGCAGAATAAACTAACAAAACTGCCCCAGCCACACATCAGAAGGATCCCAGGATTGTAGGGGGAGTCACATATGAAAATCACATATGAAAATTGTGGGCATGTCACCTCTACCGAGAAATGGCTCTTTGTAGGTGTGAAGCTACTTTTATGGGTGATGCAGACATCCTGGAATCAGATAGCAGTGACATTTGCATAATCACATTTGCATATTCATAAAAACCACTAACTATATACTTCTAAGTGTTTGAAATACTGAATTTGACATTATGTGATTTTTACCTTTAAAATAGAAAAGAAGAATAAGAAAAAGAAAAAGCAGCCGGGATGCACCTTCGAGCTGACAGCAGGAAGTGTTCACTGTCCACAGTTCAATATCGCAAGTGCGTCCTGGGAGAAAGAATTCTGGGATCGTTTTGAAGTGTCGAAAGCTGGTGGTTCTTAAATGCTCGTTCTAGCCTTTTACAGCTGAGGGGCGTTGAGTTCCGTACTAATTGTGGGGTGACTATGTGGCCCTCAGCTGAGCTCATCCTTCTCTAGAGAGATGAGTCCACTGTCCCCAGGGGTGGGAGGGCAGCCAGAGGCCAGGGTGAGCTTATTGCTGCTGACAGGTGGTCACTGTCTGTGTCCATCAGTAGAGGAGCTGGCAGGACCACAAGCATTCCTAGGGGGAGAAGGATGCTCCAGGCCTGCGGCCAATCTGGAGGCCTTTGTGGGGATCCTGACAGTTGCTGGGAGGATACACTCGTTAGTGGCAGGATGCTCTTGTCCTGAGCATCCCCTTCCTGTCAACATCCTTGTTAGTGCGGAGCCTCACTGAGCGCTGACAGGGTTCCCTGGCCATTTATCTCTCTAGGATCACAAGGCATGATCTCAGGGTTGGCTTTAAGTGCAAAGCTTCTCCTATCACTGGCCGTCATTCTTCAGTGCCTGGCAGTGCTGCCCTGGCAGTTTAATGAGCAGAGTGCACAGCATTCAGCCTGTGACAGGCTTTCATCTGCTGGTGCTAATCAGCATGGCTGCACCCTGCTTTGCTGCTAATCACCTGATTTTATTAACCTTCATATGCTTGACTTGTTTTTAGAGATTTACCCATGGCAGTTAACCACAGCAGTTTCTCTGGGATACTGGTTTGGCTCGCACAGGCAGTGAGCATCCCCATTTCAAAGCAGCGAGCCTTGAACTCCTACAGTTGGACAATGGGTGCTTTGAGATAAGTGCTGCTAATTCCCCCATGGCTTTCACTGGTTTTGTGGGTCAGGCTCTTCCCATGTAGACCAAGCTGGATTCGAACTCAAGCCCAATCATGTGCCATCAACATAGTTCTTTTCTAATTTGTCCTCCAGGAGTAGCCAGAGATCCCTCCTTCCTTAGTTTAGTGCCATTTTCTAGAAATTCAGTTGCTTCGCTTTTTATTTCTTTCTTTCTGAGGCTATGGGAGGGAGCCCGAGGCCTTGCAACCATCCTATCCCAAGCCACACCCTAAGTCCTATAGTTTTAGTTTCATTCACCTTTTTCCCATGCTGAGGTTTGAAGCCAAGGCCCTATTAGTCTGAGACGTGTTCCACACCTCTCCCTTTTATTTGCAGAGATCTTGCTTCACAGGCCAGGTTACCTTCAAACTTGTGATCCTCCTACCTGAACCTCTCAAGTGCTAGAATTGTAGGTAACACTACCATTCCTGGTGCAGGGTAATTTCAGAGTTAACCATCTCAGCGGAGGACACCATTACATCTGGGCGCTGAAGTTAGACCTGCTGCCAATCAAGTCCTCTGAGCCAGTTGGCCAGCCTCATTCCTGCTGGTCTGGATCGGAGCCACTCAATGCGCTATTCCACAGACTCCCACAACGTCCTTTTGTCTCGGTCTCCTCTGGTTTGAATCCACCATCTCCCATGCCCAGCTAGTCTGAGATGAGTCCAAGGCAAACCTTACATAGGTGTACCGATGCCTACTGGTCTTCAACAGATCCTCCGACTGAGTGAGGTCAGGCTCAGGTTCCCAATAATGGCATCCAGAGTCTTCCTTCAAGTTCTGACCCTTTAATCTCTCTGGCCCAACACCATTTCCTGGCTCCTGAGGACACTGGACAGAGAGTACAGCAGAGCAGAGCACTGCAGACTCTTAGACATGCCCATTCTCCCTGTGGCATATGTGTGTGTGTGTGTGTGTATATATATATATATATATATATATATATATATATATATATATATATATATATA
>REGO01000292.1:2204820-2245709 GCA_010120015.1 Rhombomys opimus | reverse complement strand
GTTTCTCTGTGTAGCACTGGCTGTATAGACCAGGCTGGCTTTGAACTCAGAGATGCACTTGCCTCTGCCTCCAAGTGCTGGGATTAAAAGTGTGTTCCACCACAGGCCTGGCTACCTTTCTGTCTTTTGCTTTTCGGTATTATACTAAGAATCACATACACTATATATTTTTTTAACATTTCACAATTTATTTTGTTGTTCTTTTCTTAGAGTCTTGATTTTGTGTGCATGTTTGCTTGTTTTTGCGATAGGGTCTCATTATGTATCCCAGACTGGCTTTTAACTTTCTGAATTGCATTCTTTTCAGATAAAGGAAAATATTTTTTTTAACCTATAAAAATCTTTAAAAAAAATATGGGGTCATTTATTCCATACATTAGGCAGTAAACATTTCTGCATTTTATGTAGTGTTTTGCCCTTTCTGATGTATTAGATGGTGTGTGTATCAAAAGGGCATTCTGTGTTTTTCCACGAACAATTTAATTTTAATGCACTGTGCTGGACCTAAATACACCAACTTGTGTGCGTGTGTGTGTGTGTGTGTGTGTGTGTGTGTAGCCTAATTATATGGTTCATTTCAGTGGCTCAAGTTCTCCCGATCTTAGCTTAGCTTTAACAGAATGTCTTCTCAAAACGTGGGCTTTTATGTGTGGGAAGCAGATTCTCGCAGGAGCGTGCTCTTTCTTCTGGTGCACCCTCTCACTGACTTGCGCGGAACACCTTGGTAGACGCGAGCACAGTGCACGGCCTCGGGCTCCGTGCTCTAGGCATTACCCCAGTGGTAGCTGTGCCCCTCTTATTTCGCAGGTCTAATGCTCCACGGTCCCTTTGGAATTCAGGTCAAGCACTTTCTCGGTGATGCCGCAGTGTCACACTCTCTCCCGATCTGCCTTCTGGTTCCCACCCGTGCCCTGGCGGCACCTCCAGGCTTCCTGTTCTAGGGCCTCAGCTGCCTGCGGTTCCTGAGCACCACCACACCTTTTACTGATTATGCCATCTCCCCAAGGAACATGTGTTCCACAGTCTGCACAAACACCTGTTCAACTTTATGCTTGGACTGACAGTGGGAGTCCTGGAGTTTGTCTCTAAGTGTCCTTCCTTCAAATGGGGTCTTCAGGGAGCCCCACGGCTGAATACATTTTAAGGGGACTTGTACCTGCCAGAAACGCTTTCCTACACAGAGCACATAGCATGGGGGTCCAGGCAGGGCCTCAGTGTTCATGCTGAGCCAACAAGAAAAGGAGTAAAAAAACTCATCTTCAATCTGCTTTGAGAGGAACCCTCTAAGCTCGTTTTTGTAAACTCTACCTTACTGTGGCCCTTGGATTGTGTTCTGTTTGTTATGCCGTGTTGTTATTTCTAGCTTGGTGTACCTCCAATTAAATAGTTACAGATGTGCATGGCAGGCTGTCTTCTGGTGTTTGGAGCTATTGTGAAGCTCAGCACGCTATTTCTTTTAGGCCTCGCTTCAGGATTGTGTCAGTCAGACTGGTGCTGAACTGTCCAAGGCTGAGAACCTCCATCTATGGGAAGAGTAACTTACACCTGCTTTGCGGGCTGTGTTGAGAAGCCGAGTGTGGGTGTCTGGCAAATCTGCCCTACAATCTGCTGAAGATGCAGAACTTAGTGCCCCCCTGAGCTCATGCTAAAAGGAAAGCTAGAAGACCAAGGAGCAACAGCCCACAGATGGCAATGAACGTCATGGGCCAGGACAGGAAGTGACATAAAGGGGTTAAAATGCTCTTAAGAAGTGGCCTGGCTGGACATAGTGGCATATGACCTCATTTCCAGTACTCAGGAGGCAGAGGCAGGCATATCTCCATGAATTCAAGGCCAGCCTGGTCTAGCTTGAGAGTTCTGGGCCAGTAAGGGTTACAAAGTGAGACCTTGTCTCAAAAAAGGGGTGACTTGTCTTACCTCAGAGAACATAGTTAGAAAAAGCTGTTCTGGGAAGAAAATGGAAATGAAAGATAAGGACAAACAAGCCACGTAAGAGAAGCCACAGAGCAGAGAGAAGGACCAGGACAGCCAGCCTGAAGGCAGGAAGCCCCGTGAGGAGTTTAAGGAGGCCAGGCAGGCTGCGAGAGGCAGGAAGGCACAGCAGAGGTGCAACAACAATGTGCCGACGACGATGGCGCGGCTCCAACAGCCACTTGTTTCCTCTAGTAGTTTAGAATATGTGGGTGGGGCTTACATCACAAGCAGTTTCAAATACTTTTTAAGTGGCCAATAGAAGAGAAAAGGCATTTATTAGAATTAATATAACATTAGGGCTGGAGGATAGCTCAGTGATAGGACGTGAGTGTTCATGAGGCCCTGGGTATGACTCTAATCAGACCAAATCATCATCATCATGCTCATCCTCATCCTCCTCATCATCATCCAGTTCAGGCGGCAGTGCCAGGAATTAAATCCTGAGTTTGAATGAGAATGGCCTCATAAGCTCATATATTTGAGTGATGTGGCCCCAGTTAATGGAACTGTTTGGGAAGGATTAGGAGGTGTGGCCTCGTTGGAGGTAGTGTGCCATTGTGGGAAGGCTTGAGATTTCCGAAGACTCATGTGATTCCCAGTCTTTCTCTGTCTCATGGTTTTTGGTTATGTCTCCAGATGTGAGCTCTCAGCTACTGCTCTAGCACCATGCCTGCCTGCTGCCTGCCTGCCCGCCTGCCTGCCTGCTGACACGCTCCTTGATACGATGCTCACGGACTCTAACCCTCTGAAACCTAAGCCCCAGGGTAAATGCTTTCTTTTATGAGTTGCCTTGCTCAATGGTGTTTTACCACAGCAATAGAAAATTAACTAAGAGACTAGGCATACCCCTGAGCTCCACTTCCAACCGCTAAGAAATATGTATGTATTTTTAGACAGAGTCTCTCTGTACTGCCCAACCTGTTCTCAAAGGCATCAGTCTTGTCTCCCTGCTTCCTGAGTGCTGGGATTACAAGTCTGCACACCACACCTGGACCAAGGAGTAATTGAAACAGGTAATCTTTACTGAGAGCCTACATGTGCTTTATATCATGTAAACATTCCATTTCCCAATTTCACATAATCCTATTTGGTAAGTGCTATTACTACACAGGAAAGGAAGCGAGAGTTCAATAGCCTTGCCAAAGCCGAGGCAGGGAATAGTCTCAAAGCAGGGTGTGAATCAGCTGACTCACGGGGTAGCGCTTCTAGCCATGACATTGTCCTGCCTTCCAGGCACAGAGCTATTATGAGTCACTTATTTGATGAGTCTTATAGGCCCATTCGCCCTCCTAATTGTCATTGAGCTTGTTAGAAGTAGGAAGTATGTCTGCAGCTCATACTCTGCAGTCTTTGTCAGGGATTCACACATCTTCTTCAGTTCTGCATTCCAAAAGGAGGAGGATCTAAAACATGGGAAAAGCCTTCTCCAAGAAAAATAAACTCTAATGAATTAGCATTTCAGTAATCACTTTCAATCTGTAGGGCTTATCTGCTATTAAATCTTTATCCATGATTCTTGACTCATATCTTACGTCAGAGTATGCCTCGCTTACAAGCAGTTACTGACTCTCTCTCTTTAGGACAGCAACAGCATATTTACATAGAGATGATGAAGATCAATTTCACAATTTAAATAACTCTGGTTAGAGCAAGTGAGCAGACAAAATAGTCTGAGGATTGCTGAAAACTTGTATTAAAATTTGTATTTAAATTTAAATCAGTCATTTCTCAGAATGAGGGTTGCTTTAATGAAGAATCTCGGAGGCACCCAAAGCCCACCCGAGGCCACAGCCATCACGCTCCCCAGGCAGCCAGCCTACTGTCCGCCTCACTTACACTCCCATCGTGGTTTGGGCATGAAAGGGGCTTCCCTGCAGCCACCGCGGTGACCGTCTCCAGGATGGAAGAATCCTCGCCGTTGCTGCCTGGCGTTCGCTGCAGCACGTCCATGAGGTTTGTGATGAAGAAGTTGTTCTGGAGTGCAGCCACCCCTTTCTCAGGCAGGATGGAGGTCTGGCGACACACCGGGCACGAGAGGGTTAAGCTGTGGGCAGGAATGTAGTTCTGCAGGCACCTGTCGCGGGGCACACACGGGGACAGTGAGCACAGAGCACCGCTTCCTGCGGACGCCAGCCATGTTCGCCTCAACAACATGCTGACAACGGGCCACCTTGCAGAAACCTACTTTGTGGTGTCCTGTACCAGGGAAATGATGGCTCAGAGACCAAGAGCTAATCTCGTCTCACGTGGGCTCTATCCACTGACCAGACAGAAGACTGTGCTGGAGGAAAAGAAGATGTCACAGACCTCTGTAGTGTCTAGAGTGACACCCTCAGCGTGGTCGGTTCCTCGACCTTCCAAGGAACTCGATAGACCTACAGATCACATGGCCACATGACTCCCACACATAGTAAAGGTTCCAAAGCCTTGTTCTGTAAGCATTGAGCTCAGCAGTGTGTGGATTTTAGCAACTGGGGGAAAATCTCTTTCTTCTGGTTAACACTTTCATTTGACACACAAAAACCATAATCAAATATTAAAAAAAAAAAAAGCAACAGAATGGAAATATTTGATTGAAGTAAGCATGCCACTCCCATACTCAGGCACATCATCTCTTGCTTCTCCTCAAGAAGCATCAATTTAACCAAGTTAGTTAAACAATATTGACTGCCATATTTATGACAAATTACACTTGAAATACTCCCACGAGAGCCAGGTGCGGTGGCACACGCCTGTAATCCCAGCATTTGGGAGGCAGAGGCAGGAGGATCTCTGTGAGTTAGAGTGCAGCCTGGTCTAAAAATGAGTCCAAGACAGCCAAGGCTACACAGAGAAACCCTGTTTTGAAAAACAAACAAACAAAAATAAAGCAAAAGAACTGCTCTCATGAGCCTACGGAGGAAGCACCGTTATGATTCCTTCCGACGATGAGGTATGGAGGAGGTAAGCACCTTGCCTAAATTCTTATGCCCAGAGTCAGAGCTGGAATCCAACCCCAGGCAGTTTGACATCATAATCTAACCTCTGATTAACTAGCGTTGGCGTTGCCACTCAGTGGGTAAGAGCTTACCCAGCACACACGGCTCCCATCCAAGCACTGCAGAAACAAACCCCAAATTATACCATAGACTGTTTCCAGTCGCTTAGCCAGAGTTTGAGAATCACGGGGGTGGTTTTGCCAATGGAGAAAGTAACACCAACAACAACAGCTGGCTGATAAGTGTCCGATAAGGGATACCTAGGACTGACCCCCTACCAGAAATGAAATAGGTCTGCTAAAATCAGCGATGGGATGCAAGCCTAAAAGGCCTTTTCTATCTTATTTTACCAGGCAACCCACGTTCATCAAGCTTGACCTTTCCCCTACCTCCGCTTTTGCCAGATCATCTTCCTTTGTCCCTATCAGCTCTATCTTCTCTGAGTTAGTAAAGCCTGCTGTTACTCATGGCTGCATACTCAGAGTGCTTCTTCCTCTGGGATCTCAGCATTGCAAATAGAGCAGACATTATGTTTCTTCCTGTAGATATGCTCTCCGAGACCTGTGTCTCCTTCCTACCACACTTAGACACCTCAAGAGTCATAAAACCCACCAGGCAACAAGCCAAAGCAGTGTTCTTCCCCACACCATGCCCTCCTTCTCTCTTAATGAATGGCACCTCCACCATCCATCTAAGCAACAGAGACTAAGAGCCAACTCCCTTCCTGGCCTTCATTTCTTTCACTCTGCCTGAGTGACTCTCAACTGCTGTGTACCACTTGTGTGTCAGGCCATGGTGACTGCAATACCCAGGGACATGGCAGCTGTGCTCAGTCAGTGTTGTGGTAGGGGAGGGGATGCTCACTAATTAACTATAGAATATAAATCACAAAGCACTTGGGTAAATAATGCCTATAAAATGGATAAAATGAAAAGCACATCACTAAAACAAACAATCCCTACATAATTCTACATGCAAAGAAAAACCCACAACTACTATCCAGTTCAAGCTCTGGGCCTCCCCTACCATCATCATCATCAAGGGTGTGGTTATTCTGCTGCAGCTGGGACCCTCCAAAGCGAATCAACGGTTTTTATTCAATCCCAGTCAAATAGCAAATGTATTTTGAAACTAGATAGTAAATAAAATCAGCATATACTTGAAAGCACTAGCAGCACTGATTTCATGGTCTATAAATAGGAGATATATTACTTTAATTATATCTAATAAGTAATAAAAATGTACTCAACATGTATTAAAACAGGAGTACAGTATTTGCTCGTTTTTTGTTTTTGTTTTTTTATATATTTATTATTATTATTTTTTTTACACTTTATTCACTTTGTATTCCCCCATAAGCCCCTCCCTCCTCCCCTCCCAGTCCCACCCTCCCTCCCCCTTCTTCATGCATGCCCCTCCCCACATTTGCTCGTTTTTAAGAAGAATATTAATACAACCTTGCTTAAATTGTGCCACACATAAACTACATGCTAACAACTTTTCTTTTTGTTTTTGTGTTCGTTTGTTTGTTTGAGACAGGATCTTTCTACATGGCCCTAGTTTTCCTGGATTCACTATGCAGAAAAGGCTGGTCTTGACTCAGAGAGATCTACCTATCTCTGCCTCCTCCTCTGCCTCTGGGGTTAAAGGCATGTACCACTGTCCTAGTTCTGGTTTCTGTATTTTAAAAAAGATCTCGATGGATAGCCCAGACTATCTTCAAACTCAAAATTCTACTACCTCAGACTCCCAGATGCTATAATTACAGGCTTGTGCCAACAAGTAGGTCATATGCCAAACTTCTTATCCTGTTTTTTTAAACACAGCAAAGCAAACTGTGGAGTATAACAGTGCACTGGGGAGGCCTGAAGGAGCAGTTTTGTGTTAAGAGCATGCGCTGCTCTTAGGGAGGATTGGAGTGGGATTCTTAGCATCTGCACCCAGCCAGCGGCTCACAACTACTTGTAACTGCAGCTCCAGAGCATCTGATTCCGTTTCCTGGCCTCTGCCCACAGACACACAAGCACACACAGAAAGAAAATAAAGTCCTAACCAGGCATAGTGGTGCATGCCTTTAATCAGAAGCAGGCAGTTCTCTATGAGTTCAAGGTCAGCCTGGTCTAGCAAGACCCTGCCTCAAAATTAAATAATAATAATAATAAACTAATGAAACAAACAAACAAATAAAAACTCTAAAATGAAATAACAGTCAAAAGTACTCTTTCAAAAAAGACAAACAAGAAGTGTGTTTTCTTTAGCTCCGTCTCTTTTGGAATGAAGTAAGTCTCTGGTAATTCTTGATTGGATTCCTAGATGTCTGTTGGAAGCACAAGCAGGGCATTGTCCCCTGGGGTGGCAGAGTTGGGGAACAAGCCTGCGCGGCGCTGAGGCTGAGCGAGCAGCCGGGAAGCTTACCTCTCGCAGAAGGTGTGCAGGCAGGGCAGGACCTTGGGGGTCTTGTACCTCTCCAGGCATATGCTGCAGATCAGAAACTGCTTGTCGATCTGGCGCACCACAGGACTTGGGATGCTGGCACCCTCACTGGCCATCCTAGACCACTGACATGGGGGGCCGGCTGTCCTCGACCCTGGACGCTGCTGCGGTCAGAAAGAAAGACAAAACCGTCAGCCATTACACGCACACCAATCCCAGGCTCTTCCATTCTAAACACAGAAGTCAGGGCCAGCTCCCAGGGGAAGGATTAGCAAGCCTGTCTGTGCTATAAATAACAGTAAAACAATGACACCCTCGCCACCAGACAACAGATCAGGAGAGGGTGTGCTAAGACGTTTGCTGCCCGTTAAAGCGAGTGGTGGCCGAGGGGGCAAATAGTTACACAGCTAGGCGCAGGCCTTCAGTCATGACTGTCTGGATAACCATGTGCCTTTTACAGTCATATGACATCCAGTGTGTGTTTTCAGTTGCTATACTTTGAAGGGATTAGAGTATGCCCCCACCAAACATGGGCGCAGGTGAGAAATAATGTCCAGTCGTTGGAAAAAACTTATCTCCTCTTATGTTACGTTACCTAGGGCCTGTAAGTTAAACCGGTAAAAGACATCCATAGGAGACAAGCTTATACAGCTTGTACTGTTCTGTTAACTTTTAACATTACTTCTTTATTTCGGTCATGTGCACGGGTGTGCGCTTGCCACCACACACGTGGAGGCCAGGGAACAACTTGTGTGAGTTGGCTGTCCTCCCATCACGTGGTGCCAGGGACAGAACAGCCAGTGCTCAGGACTGGCTGAAGCTCCTTTACCCACGGAGCCGTCTCTCCGGTCCTGATGCCAGTGTTCCTCATGATACGTGTTTGGAAGTTTCGTAGAAAAGAGGTGCAAACCCAGGTTGGTGATCAGACTTGGGCATTTTAACAAAGGCAAACACAAAGGTTCCGACTCTCCCTTTGTCTGAAATGGACATACATTTTCCTTTGGAAAAGGACATTTCTCCCCCCAAACTCTGAAGTGTGAGGAGGGCTCTCAGCCACTGTGACTGCAAGGAGATGGGTCTTCCTGGCAAGCCATGCTTGACAGAGCTCAGAGACCTGGCATCTCCCCTCACCTTCCACAGGGCTGTCCCAGAACTCAACCCTCCTCCCTTTGTCAGCTCATCCCAGTGGTCAGGGTTCCTAAAGTCTGGTAACAGAATAGAGATAAAGCAGAGGCAGTCCCTGTGATCTTAAAGAAATATCCCCTGGCTTCTGAAAGTGAATTCACAGGAAGCTACATAGCGATGGGACTGTGCACATGAGACACTACACAGTGGGGCTGGAGAGATGCCTCAGAGGTTAAGAGCACTGGCTGTTCTTTCAAAGGTCCTGAGTTCAATTCCCAGCAACCACATGGTGGCTTATAACAATCTATTGTGAGATCTGGTGCCCTCTTCTGGTGCTCAGGTACACATGCAGGCAGAATACTGTATAAATAATAAATAAATAAATAAATAAATCCAAGAAAAAAAAGAAAGCAAGAAAGGAAAAGAAAAGAAAAAAAGCAGAGTTCACTGGTTCACTGGGCAGGAAGTTATAACAGACACAGCTCCTGCCAACCACCTTAAAGTATCTGGCTCCTATCCCAAAGAGTTAGCATGGGTTGAACGAAAATTTATTGATCAGTTTTCTAAGCCCTTGGTAAGATGCCCATAGTCCTCTTCTTTTCAAGGGAAATAATCTATTGGAAAAGGAAAGAAGGAAGGAAGGAAGGAAGGAAGGAAGGAAGGAAGGAAGGAAGGAAGGAAGGATAAAAAAACCCTCGTTAATCTTCAACATAATAGAAATGAATATTTTATTTTTATTACACACACACACAGACACACAGACACACACACACACACACACCCTGCAGGCCAGGAGTTTACGTATCTCTGAAACTTACTGCCTTTTCACCTCTTAAGCTTCCCATCACTCTGACCTTGTGTTGTGATCAGGCTGTGCTCTGGAGGCAGAGCTTTCACTGGGCACTAGGACTTGGCCTGTGACCCATGTCTGCAGCTGGGAAACGCAGCTAACAACACCAACAGCCCTGTGCTTTCTGTGGGAACCACTCTTTTCCATGCATGAAGGAGTGCTCAGGTCCCGCCAGATACTATTTTTACATGTGTATGTGAGCGTTTTCGCTCCACGTGTACGTTCACTGCAAGCATCATGCCTGGTGTTTGAAGACGCCAGAGAGGATGCCGCATTCCCTGGAACTAGAGTCACAGATGGTTGTGAGCAATCATATGGGTGCTGAGAACCAAATCCCAGTCCTCTGAAAGAGAGCCAGTGCTCTAAATGGCTGAGCCATCTCTCCAGCCCCAAAACAAAAACAAAAAACAAAAAACTCTGGTTCTTACAAACCAAGAGGTCAGCCCTAAAAACATACACATGCAGCCAACACAAACAGGCTCAGCAAGTCGTACTTATTTACTTACTCATTTATATGTGTGTCTGCACATGTGGCAATAATTTTGTACTTGTATTAATTTTATACACTTATTAAAATGTGCAAATAAAATAAATACCACACACCAAAATTAACCAGCTCCAAAGTCTACGTATCCCAGTGAACTTCCACATAATTACACAGGCGTTCTGAAGCTGTGGAGCCTCTCATTGGGCTTTCCGCTTTCACTATCCAGTATGTTATATGTACTTATAATAATAATAATTAGAGAAAAAGAGATCACACATTGGAGAGGAGGGTCATGGGGGGGTGGGAGGCAGTAGAAGAAGTGGAGGAAATGGTATAAGACAGTTTAATTTAAAGAATCAAGCCCTGTCAAGATCCGGTTTAGCAGTTGCACACACGACCATGTTGTAAAGGAACAGGATTAGTAAATGGCGCTTTGTGAAGTGTCTGTTAGGAAGGAGCACTGCCTTCAGTCAGAGCTCCCTGCACAGTGAGGTAGCGTAGGTAGGAACGTCTGATTGGCCAGCACTGCCAGCTAGACTTTCCACAGAGTGCTCCCTAAAGAGCCAGAGAAAGATGTTCATTGACCCGGTGAAGGCCGGCTGGTCCCTCGGGAGCCCGGCCACATCCTATGACGTCAGACTAGTGAAGGAGATCACTGTCTGTCCTGGAGATAGTGAAACCAAAGCTGAGGGTTTAAATGACCTGCCCAAGGTCATCCAGGAAACTCAATGGAGAGAAAGCTCAGGTTTCAGGTTTTCTGCCTTGTCTGATAGGTCTCTGATAGCTCATCTTAACCAAGGATAACGCTGTGTGTGCCTCGCAAAGGTGACAGTGTGCTCTCCTTGGTGGCGGTAAACTTTGCAGGACCAGGAGAAATCAGAGATTCCTGAACAAAACTCCACGGCGTGCCCCGTTGTTGTTGCTGTCATTGTTATCTTTGACGGCTGGACCTGTGGCTCAGTGACATACACATACGCAGCACTCAGTGTAAGGTCTGTCCCCGCCTGGCTCCCACATTCTGTTAGGCTTATTAAAATCAAATGAAAGAGGGACTGGAGAGGTGGCTCAGCAGCTACGAGCCCTTGCTGGTCTCTCACAGGACCTGGGTTCGGTTCCCAGGACCCATAGGATGCTCACAACAGTGCCTTCACTTCCAGGGGATCTGACACCCTCTCTGGCCTCCAAGGCATACATGAGGTGCACAGATATACACACTGAGCACTGGCACATATAACACAGCCACAAACAAATCAGCCAGGTGTGGTGGCACACGCCTCTAAGCCCAGCACTTGGGAGACTGAGTTTGAGGCCAGCCTGGTCCACAGAGGGAGTTCTAGGACTACGTAGAGAAACCTTGTCTCAAGATATATATATATATACATATATATACATATATATATATGTATATATGTATATATATGTATATATGTATATATATGTATATATATATGTATATATATATATATAAATGCCAGTTAAATTTATTTATTTTGAATAGCTTTAAAAGTTTAAAGTTGAGCTGGTGTTGTAGCACACACATTTAATCCCAGCACTCAGGGAGGCATAGGCAGGTGGACTTCTGTGAGTTCGAGATCAGCCTGGCCTACAAAGTGAGTCCAGGACAGCCAAGGCTATGCAGAGAAACCCTGTCTCGAATCCTCCCCCCAAGTCTAAAGTTGCATTTATTTATCCGTTTGTGTTGGGGGGGAGGTGCAGGGAGTGCTACGGTGCCACAGCAGGCATGTGGAGGGCCAGAGGCTAAGGTTTGGGAGTGGCTTCTCTCACTAAGTGGGTCCCGGGAGGACTGAGGCCTGAGGCTTGGCAGCAGCAGATTTGGTTCACCTGTCCTTGACTGTGTATGATGTTTTTCATGTGACCATTATGAGCTCAGCTGGATAGTAACAGCAAAAGGAAGGGTGGAGGGGAAGAACACCTCAGGTTTAGGGCATTTTCTAAACGCCTTGTTTTATCAAACGACTCGTATTAACGAAATGAAGTTTCTTAAGCCAACATTCTAAGTTCTAAAACTTAAAAAAAAAAGCATTTGCTTCTAATTCTATGGTAATTATTGCGGTGAGTAATAAAGTCTTTGTTAGTATTGTTCATTTATGCGGAAAATTAATTATGCCTACTCATTAACACCAATTTAAAATTATGACAATGTTGCAGATCTGTCACAGGTGACCTGTTGAAGGACCTGTTCTTGGTCCTTACAACTCCCACAATTGACACAAAAGCTCTTCGAGCCGCCGCCCCCAGTTTTACCAGGTCAAGAACGCTTCTGGAATATCGCTGGACGCGCACCCCCGCTGGGAAGACTCTCCCCGCCCCTGAAGGGCAACGTGCAACGTGCAGGAAGAGCGCAGGCAAACGTCAGCCAGCGGGACGCGTCTGGGCAGCCGTCTTTCTGTTAGTGTGTTTCGAGACAGGGTTTCTGTGTAGCCCTGGCTGTCCTAGAACTCCCTCGGTAGACCAGGCCGGCCTCAAACTCAGAGATCCACCTGCCTCTGCCTCGAGTGCCGGCTTGCGCTCCCTCCGCCGCCACCGCGGTCTAAGCACGAGTGAAAGGGCTTGAGCCCTACCAGGACCAGTACCTCGCCACTTTCTTGTGGCGCCTTCCTCCCTATCTGGGCTTCCAAAGTGCCAGCCACAATTCCTACCCACAAACGTAGGAGAGTAAGGAGCAGAAAGGGAATTGCCACTTGCTGGAAACCAACAGAACTAGCTGGCAAAACCACCCTTGGAGCCCAGCAGAGCCGACGGGACACGTGCCAAAAAGGCCAACGGAGCTGAAGGCAGAAGAGCCTTTCCTCTTGAAATTGGGTATTGCTGTGCAACCCAGATTCTTAAAGTCCTTCCAGGTGCTGGGGTGCCCGGTCACCAGCGGCCATACCTGGTCAGCGGTCACCTTTATACGACACAGTCCACGTTAGATACCGATGCTCACCGTCACACGGAACCCAGCAGGCCTTCCCTGAAGCTCCTGGCGCCCACTGCCCCGGCTCCCACCCCTACCCTGCCCCTATCCCTGCCCACCCTACGGCTTTGTTGAGGGGCTCCTGCTCAGCGTGATCTCACGGTTTAATACCCCACGTTGTATTCTAGCGCATGCTTCCCCTTGCCTTTGCTGCCTTTAGTTCCAGAAGCGCGTATTTTCTCTTACGGGCCCCATGTTTCTGCAGCAGTCCCCTGTGTCATCTATGGCGAAGCCCTGGCCCCTAATGTGTTTGGAGACTGTGACCATTTGTGGGGGAGCATTAGGCCGCGAGAATGGAGCTTAAGGACAGAGAGGAGCCCAGCAGGAGAGCAGAGGGGTTGTATACTTCCGTGCCTGTTATCCCGCACCGATTTCTGCTGCTCGTGTGGCTAGGAAGGATCTTGACATTTCAGACCAGGTGGGAAAGGACGCCAGCCATGAATCCAAGTACATGCTGCTTTTCTGATCAAGGAGACCAGGAACTGCCCCCGTCCCCGCCCTTTGGTTAAAGGCTGCCTGTCCTGCGTGTGTTCTTCAGCCAAATCAGGCTGATGGCATGTTTCCCACTGTGCTTGCTGGCAGGAGTGAAGCACAGTGCTCTCTCTCCACCCCTCTCCCTCCATGTGAGGATACAATAAAAGGAAGGCCATCTGGTTGCAAAGCTGGAGGACAGCTTTTGCCAGAAACCCACTGTCTTGGTACCCTGGTCTTGGACTTCCAATATCCAACTGGAAGAAACAATTGTTGAAAGCCACCTAGTCTACGGCAGTTTTGTTCCAGGAAAGAACTGGTGATAACCTCTTTGATACAATATGCAATTCGTTTCCATCCCAGATTATCTTCCTCCCCCGGCACTGCCACCTCATCCTGCCCGTAAGGCTTGTGGTGTGACGGGTGTGTCTGCTCACTGTAGTCCCCCCAGAGGCTAGAACTGTGTGAGCCTGGCACGAGGTGTCACTACTTTCCGAATAAATGGAGTACAGTACGGGTGGACAAAAGCACGACAGTCGGAAAGAGAGGCTGGATTCTCTGACAAAGCATGCTTGGTGTAGGGCTGCTGTTGACATAGCATCGCCTGTGTCCCGGTGTGACAGTCGGAAGCTCCCCAACACACGCTATCATCCAGAGGATGAGTATTAGCGACACATCTTAACATGTTCACAAATTCAAGAGGAGGAACTGGAAAAGTACTGAGGACACATATGCACAAGAGCTGGCACGGGCGGCCCTCATTAAGGGCGGTTTTGCCAGCTAAACATGGTATGTTGTGGGGAAAGCAACTCGGCAAACAGGAAACACAGTCCTTGCACAGAAAATTCTGCCCCAGAGTTTTTCCCTTGCACCAACTCGCTTGTTTTCCCTGGCCCACCTGTTTGAGACTCCTCCAACGTGATGGGAACCCCACCAAATGAGAGGGGCTGAAGGGAGGAGCCAACGCTGTGTCTGCAGTTCCAGCACCCAGAGCACGTTTCTCACCCCAAATTATACCATTCAGAGGAGAAAAGTGTCCAGCTTTGACAGCAGCATGAGGAGGAGGAGGAAGGGAGAATGGAAGAAAAAAAAATCTAGAACTCCCCTAGACTGACTGGTCCTAGGGAGGTGGCTGAAAAATAAAACCGAAGCACGTGACTTGCAAGTTGTAGCATAATTTATTACACACCACCCCAAAGGTGGAAAATTCCATTTCTTTCCTTTTCTTTCTAGACAGGGTCTCACTATGCAGACCAGGCTGGCCTTTAACTTATGACCTTCCTGACTCGGCCTCCTGAGTGCTGACAGGTGCGCATTGTCACACCTGGCCTCACTTCCATCTCTCTACCTAGCTTTGTGGCACTCCTGGGTCAGTATCAGTCCTTGGGCCTCTCTGGTGGGTTTATTTAATAATGTGCTTACATTAAAAAAAAAAATGTTCTTTAATGATGATGGTGAGGATAGGCCCAAACCAAACCAAACCAAACCGTGTTCTCCAATGATCAAAGTCTTGTGATACCCTTAGAGGAGGAAGTGGTGAACATCATAGCATGCTACCCCAGGCAGAGGACACCGGCGCTCACGGTGTGGGTGACGCGCAGTGGAAGGAACAGGTGTTTGGGGGTTGGGAGACGGGCCAGTCAGTACAGGGTTTGCCACGCAAGCGTGAGGACCAGTCCCTAGAAGACACGGGGCATGGCAGCAATCCCAGGTCTAGTGTGCAGAGGCAGGCAGAGCCCCGACCCAGTGACAGGTCGGGCAGCCACATTGGTTACACTGTCTCAAAAACTAAGGTGGCTAGGAATCTTTGGCCTCCTCAGACAGAGGCACACAGCACTCGTGTGGTACTCGTGGTACTCGGGGACCCCCCAGCAGGTGCTCTGGGTAAGTTGGGAGCCTATTGTCATTCATCTGTACTTGGATTTGCACTGTTGCTGGTGACGCAGCTAGAAGAAAGAGGGCAGTCTTCAGCAGAAGGAAACAGGGTGACCCAGTTTCAGTTAAATCAAGCCTGACCTCAGGGGAGCCACTCTGTAAATTGGAATCCAAGATCCTTTCTTCTGTGTGTGTGTGTGCATACGTGAATGTGTGAAGGATGTGAGGCTCTCCTTTAACTTCAGTCGGTCTCCAGACACATTTGTGCCCGAGCTCCCCCAAGCTCTGCTTCTGTTGCCAGGCACGAATGTGTGACAGCCCTCGGCCTGTCGGCTTGTGCATAGGAAGATATTCCTAAGCAGGACTCAATTCCTCGTGCTCTAAGCGTTGCTTGGGTTTTCAAGGTTCTGAAGGGCTGAGTCTGTGTGAGGTGTGTTAAGCGGCTGAGCTAATTGACATTTTCCTTGGAATGCCCTGGGACAATCAAGATGAGTGGGGTCTCCCCCACATCCATCACCCGTGCCACAGCTGCCCTGGGCTCCCGCTGGGGACCTACACAAAAGCTGCTGAGTACTCTACAACCACAGGGAAGGCATGTGGAACAGCCATGTTGCTAAGAGCTAGGATCCCTTCCGGGAGCAGGGAGTGGCTGGTCAAAATGGATTTCACCTCAGAACTCCCAAAGACACAGGCCTGTGTGACAATACCCCTCTCTGCCCCTGCCTCTGCTGCTACTTATGGTGAGTGCTTCCTTCAATAATAAGTTTCAAGAAGAAGAATGGAGAAATGGAGGATATCAACACTAAACAAGGCAGAGAAGCGGCTAGAAAGACTGGCACACAAAAAGCAGCAACATGTGGCTCCTTGAAGAGCGGCTGTTTGAATACTTGGCTCCCACACCCCTCGCTCTCTGTTCTAACCTGAGGCTCCAAGTTTCAGGCAGAAACCTGATCCACTGAATTCAAACAACCTGCACAATGGAAACCTTCAGAAACCCTAATAGCCACTGTCTGAAGCCCTGTGCTCTGACCTGAAGCCCTTCTGTAGTAAGGGACAGATGCAGCAAAGGATGTTTTTTTAAAGCCACTGCAGATGTGCTCGAGTTAGCACTCTGCCACAGTTTAGAAGCAAAACACTCAAAATTTGGAAGACAGAAAGTATGATGGGGTTGGGGTTATCTGTCTGGCAGACACATGCCCTGTGTCAGAGCCTCAGCAGGGCAGAGGCACACACACACACACACTCATATTCTCTCTCCTTTCTGGCATACACACAAAGGTAATTTTCAGCCTATTTTTAAAACCTGAAATATTTCTTTTCTACATGTTTTAGTGTATAAAAACATTTGGTTGGAGCATTAGTCTTATCAGAGAAATAATGAAAAGAGGTTAAGTTCTTATATTTTAAGCTTTGGTAATTAAAATTCCTTCACATTTAGGGTTTCTCACATAATTAGTGTTAAATTTAGAGAAATCAATGTCAAAAGCTATCCAAATGATGAATATTTTCATTTTTGAGACAGAGTATGTGTTTTTACTTTGTTTCATAACTCAGTACCCATTAATCTTTTGTTGTCCCAATCATTAAAAAAAAATTAACTTATCTTAGGATTACAACATTCACAGAGGTGAAAACGTGTACAGACTTGGCTGTCTTTAAAAAAAAAAACAAAACTGTGGGTTAAATACAGTGCATTCATCAATCTTCAAACAGCACATTCTGTCTGAGAATTTTTTTTTTACATTGTCTTTCAATGTTTGCAATGCAAATTGGTTGTCTTTTCAGAAGAACTCTTTCGAGGGCCAGGAAGGGCTGCTAAGGATGGTGGGAGGGCACCAGAACAGCTCCCCATGCCAGGGCACACAGGAAACTTCTCATTGTGTGCTGGCTGGCCGGCCCTCCCGTGGCCTGTTAGTTAACACTGCACTGGGTCAGAACAGTGCGGAGAAAGCACCTGCCTGAAAATAAGGGAGGCACTCCGAAAATCAGTTCACACTGGGAAAAGCAGAATCCAGCGTGGGGAGCTGAGAAAACCAACGGCCCTCTTTCTGTACTGCGGGGCTTTAAAACCTAACAGTTTACTCATGAAGAATGCGGCTGCTGTGACAGAAGCTGAAGAACTGAGAGTTTTTTCAATGCCTCATTTCCAGTCTATAAATTGGAAGCTATGACACAGGAACCCATCTTTTCTTCGAACACCAATCTTTTCTTTTGGCTCTAAAATTCATTTTTTCAATATTCAGTTTTTAGTTGGAAGTAAATGACCTTCCTACGGGCTTTGCTACTGTACAAAGAGGATTAATGTCAGGGTGGGGCATTCCTGCAGGGGGAAAAAAAACTGACACAAAAATTACCCATGATTCGAGGAAGCAGAACTGAGGACCAACCCAAAGCTCTCTCCCTCTTTGCAGTTCTTCCCCCGAGCTCCACCCAGATTTGATTGCACTTCCACGGCAGAAAAAAATGTTGAAAGAAATCTTCGCTGCATGTGGGGCTGCAGCTCTTAATAGCATCTAGAACCCAGGGTCGAGGCATGCATTATGAATGAATGGTTTCCAATGGTAACTGGGAGGCAGGCGCCCAACCCAGGGCCAGGCGCCGGGTGGGGGAAGGGAATCGCACATCCTCCACCTACGAGGAGCCAGGAAGGACCCTGCAAATCCAACACTTCATCCCAATATCAAGATGCAAGAAAAGTAATTCTAGCCAAGACAACATTAAAATAACGACTAATAACAAAAAAACCTAACCCGCTCACAGCAGCTTTCTCCCGGTACTTGTTAATCTGATGCTTTTGTTTAGGCAAAGAGTGGGTCTACCCCTGCCTGGTAATTAAAGAGCCTGCAGCATCACCAGAAAGGCAAGCGGGAGCGGCAGGAGCCGTTACCCACCAGATACCACCACAGCAAGGCCGAGGACCTCCCCATTTCTCCCGGCAAACAGACCAGTCAGCGAGGTAAAGAAAGACGCGCCCCTCCAGGCTAATCGCAGCAGCTAGCGGCCACCCAAAAGAACAATGCACCCTCCTGCTACCGGCTCAAGTTCGGAGGCGCCATGCAAAGAGACTGGTTAAAATTCCCTACCATGCAATGCAGCCATCGTCAGAAGCCCAGCATATCTTCTGCTCTAAGTAGTGATGTGCCAGCTCATGAACAGGACAGAGGAAGAGAAAAACGGAGGAAAGGAGAGAAGGCTCAGGAAAGTCGGCAGGAATGTTTCTGGGTCATTAACAAGTAGGAGACCCCCATCCGTTTTCAGACCAATCAATCTTTATCTTACAGGACATCTTTTTCTCAGCGTCTGTTGAAAAGACTGCAGCAAGCCACACTGCAGCAAAGGATTGTGGGATAGGGATGCAGCAGCGAGCTGCAAAGAGATTCGCGGGTGGCTGGCTTTCCCCTCTGAGTCAGCAGTCAGCTGCTCGCCTGCTCCGGTGTAAGGCCGCCAGGCTCCATCCACAAATCCCGACTGCAGGATTAACCCCGGGAGGCGTGTGGAGAGGCGCTGCAGACAAGGCTGGTACCCACCCAAGGCTGTTCCGAATCAGAAAGAGGCTGTGCTGGTCTGTAAACCAGTGCCGAGGCAGGAAGAACAGATTTGAGAATCGTGGAAAGTTCACATTTAGAGGCATGTTTTGGGTGGGTGTGACAGCATGCATTTTCAACAGTTAATTAAACTAAAATCTCTCTCTTTGGATGTAGCAGGTAGCTTGAAACAATGCAGATTATTTAAAGTGCAACACCAGGCTCACTCCACAGCCTCTTCCACCCACCCCACCGAGACTTTTTCTCAAGAAAAGATCTGTGCAGCACAGTTCTATCAAAGTCAAACAATACAAAGGGCATCTCTCTGCTTTTTATAGTTCTAACCAGTTAGGGAAAAAAGAAGTAGTAGATGGCACATCCTCTGTTCTTTTCTGTTTCTGGTGATGGACTTTCCGTTAAGGGCTGAGAAACCTGACAAACGTTACCTTTGCCCATTACATGATTTCTTACCATCTCAATAAATGTACTTAAAATATTAAGAGGACAAAATGGCCAACAAGTGCCTATCAAACAGTACTGAGGTCTTTACTCTCAATTTACATCACGGAGGCACAGAATACCATTCCACGCTCGTCTTCAGTTGTTAGTAAGAGCGACCCCCAATTCCTCTTTATTCAGATAATAAGATTGCATATTTGATGGCACTCCTTCATACGGTTAGCACTGCCCTGAGCCCTATGAGCCTTGACTCCAGAGGTCAGCGAAGGTCATCTTGGGTAGTAGTGGGATGGGGAGTTGGGAACCCAGCGATGTCATCTGTTCTTAGGAAATGTAGGGACATGGGACTTCGGGGGTGACATTTTAGGAGCGCTAAGTTCTTGGAACCAGGATTAACACTATAGAGTTTTCTGCAGCTAGTGGGATTTTTGTTTGTTTGTTTGTTTTGTTTTGTTTTAAAGGCAGGGTCTCACTATATAGACCAGGCAGGGCTTCGAACTCACTGCAATACACCTGCCTCTGCCTCCTGAGTGCTAGGGTTAAAGGATGTGCACCACCACATCCAGCTGAGCGCCCCCCCCTTTAAATAACTTCATTGAACTATAATCCATATACTATACAATTATCTTACTTAAAGTGTACTTCAGTCAGGCATGGTGGCTCTCACCTGGAATCCCAACACTCAAAGGGCTGAGGCAGGAGAATTAGCATGAATTTCAGGCCAACCTTCATCTTCATAGTGAGCTCCAGGTTAACCTAAGATGCAGAGAAAATAACTCTCAAAACAGCCAAGGTGCTGCTGCTGCTGCCAATAGGAACATATGTATTTCAAGCCCGCTAGCACACCCACAGAGGTGGACAGCAGTTACCACCATCGACTATATAGGGTTTTCACTACCTCAAAACCGAATCAAACCCTGCAGTTTCTGGCTGCCACCACCTAACTTTCCATCCCCTAGAATCCTAAACAGTTTCTGATCTACTTTCTGCTCGTGTACACTGCTGGTAGGGAACCCTCACAAACAGATTTTTCCATTTTAGACCTCATGACAGTGAAATCATGTACAACGTATGCCAGGCCTTTTCCATTTAGCACATCTTCAATTTTCATACACGATAGAATATACAATGTTATATTCCCTTTATGATATTAAATAATATATCCCACTGTATGGATATAGAACATTGTAATTATCCATTCCTTTGTTTGTTTGTTTGTTTGAGATGCGTTTCCTGTGTAGCGCTGGCTGTCCTCAAGCTCAGAGAGGGCTCTGCCTACCTCCCCTGAGGTTAAAGGAGTATGCCACCATCGCCTGGCTGTAATTACCCATTCCTACCAGTAGGCGGACACCAGGGCTGTTTATGACTTGGGGCTGTTAAGAACAATGTTGCTAATGCACATTCCGGTACAGGGTTTATGTGGACACACGCTGTGCCTCAGAGCTTACAGTGCAGTTAGGACTGGTACTTAAAAGCACAAACAGGTGCCCCACACCAATTTACAATGGTGTCTTCCTAAGACAGGCCATTACAAAGTATCTGACTTAACACAGTTGGGGTAAAGAAGTGAGGCAGGGGGTAAGGGGCCGTCCTAGGCCTACAGAGGTGCACGTGTTCAATCCTTCATTTCAGTGAACACTCACCGACTGACTGTCTAGTGTGCTTCAGGCCCTGAGGAGGTTCTGAGGACACAGAGGGGAGTTTCTCAGACTCTGGGCCCTTATGTCACAATCAAATACAGAAGATGGAGTTTAGCATGCAAGCAGTTATAGAGTAGAAGAGTGATTGCCTGGCAGTGAGAGGAATGGAATGCCTGCCCACAGGAAGGATGCTCAGGGCCATCTGTGTGCAGAACAGCACACAAGCAAAGGCGGGGCACAGCTGGCTCACAGGAATTGAGATATGTGCTGCTGGAGTCTAGAGTGAGAGCAGGACACATGCGAGCCATTTGGGTATAATGTGTTAAAGGCTTGGTTCCCAATATCCTGTGGCTTTTGGGAAGTGATCTACTTGTGAGGGCTTTGACCTTATGGAGGGATTAACCCCGTGGTGGCTTCATAATTTGATGGCGTTACTGAGAGGTTGTGGAATTAGGAGGTGGGCCTGGTTAGAGAGAGTAGATACTGCTGAGCAGGTCCTGGAAAGTTAAGCCTTGTCCTTTGTCCCACGCTCCCGCTCTCTGGCTGACCTGAAGGAAGCAGCTCTGCTCCGCTGTGCCCTTCCGAATGCTGTGGCCAAGCAACGGTGGGTTGAGACCTCCAGAACAAACCTTCCCACACTGAAACTGTCTGTTTTGGGTGTTTGTCAACGACAACGAATGACTGATACAAGGCTCATGTTTTATTTCCAGTCTTTGACTTAGACAGGAATACTCATTCTGTAGCTACAGCATTCCATAGGATAGCCCTATTCCAAATATCCTTGTCACTGTGGCTTTACTGCTGTCTGGACAGAAAGTGTGCTGGGAACTCAGCTACCCTGTATGGGTACCCTGACAATCTCAGGTTGTCACTGGAAAATACAGTCTTGATTTTAGGGCGTGTCTTAGCATTGAGCACAGCCACCACTCACAGTATGGGTCCTCTGGCTCCTCCTCCAGACATTAGACCCTCTTAGCCCCCCCCCCCTTGGGTGGGAAGCCACTCTTGCCCTATAACACTTCTGGCTATAAACTGTGAAATGGTCTACCTTGTACTCCTAACTTCCCAGGCCCCAGCGCAAGGATGTCCCATAATAAATGTTCAGTAAATAGACACAGGGTGGGTAAAATTTTCCCACAAAGCAACGAGTGGCAGAATATAATGCAAGGTGAACATTCATCTCACAGCTGGAAAGATAACTGGAACAGAGGCCATTGGAGCAAGGCAATTCTTTACAGCTTATGAGTGACTTGTAATTTAGAAATGGCTTTCCTCATGGACTTTTCTCCTTGAGCATCAAAGCAAACCTCCAAAAATGTAAGAGTGGGTGCTGCCATTATTCTAGTAGAGACTAAAGCTTGGAGCAGCTAAGCGCCCAGCTGAAGGAGCAGTTGCTCTATAGCGGAGGTAAGCTGTGCCATGGTGCCCCTAGTGGATAAGCAGGGGGAGTAGCCAGCGATTTCAGAGCGAACAAAGTCAGCTGGTTACAGAGCACTAGGTGTCAGTGACCAATGAAGGGTGGACAACCTTCAGCAGAAGGCTTAGCAATTGCCTGGGGTGACCATCACCTCATTGTTCTTGTCTTTGCTTTCAAAGAACTCTTGTGAAAATTAGTGCCCAACTCTTACAAAGACGGAGGTAAGGGACAACTGTTTTAACCCAAGAACTGGCATCAGAACCAATCTGGCGTTGGTAGCATCACTACATATGTGTCCAGTTCACAAATGGCTATGATAGAACAATAAATGACAGAAACTTCTAGAAAGGACAGAACTTTTAGAAATCAGCCCTGCCTTAGCTCACAGTCATGTGGATTGGACCCAAGGATAGTTCTTCTCAGGCATCAGTAGTGGCAGTAACGGGGACCCAGAGAGAGCACCCCGATTGAGGACATGTTACATGGATTCCGCCCAGCACCGAGTACAGCAAATTCTTTGCTTTTCTTCCTCCAGTGATCTCTGAGTTGATGGTACCTTTCCCATGGTGACTCAGATTGAACAGACAACAAAAATCTGCTCCCGCACAGAGCGGACTTTCTGTTGGTCTGGAATGACGGACCTGAGCTGCTCTCTTTAATAGGTGCTTCTGAGCGGTCTCACCGTGACCATCTAGCATTGTGCCTGATACCCAGGCCCTCTATAATTTGTGGATTTCTTAACTGAAAAGCATATTTTCCTATCTCAGTCTTTACGAATCTCTTTCCCTAAACTGGGGTCAGTGGTTCAGCAGTCTTGGCTGTACGTCACCTCAGGAAGCTGGAGTGTAATTTTTGGAAGCTAGGATTCAGGCTCATTTAGAGCAAGTGCTTCCCTCACGCTGTTTTTACCTATAGTAGTCGCCCCGGGACGGCAGTGCCAAAGCCCCAGAGACTGACATGGCCTAAAATAAGGGAAATAAGTGTATTCATTCATAGTTCCAGAGGCCGGGTGTCCAAAACCAAGGTGGTGACGGGGCCAGGTTCCCAGGAAAGCCTTCAGGAGAGCATTCTTCTAGTTCTGGTACCCACCAGTGTCCTCTGGCTTATAAATGCAAAACTCCAGTCTTGTAACATCTTTCTGTATGTCTCTGTCTTCACATGCCATTTCCTCTCCATGTCTCTTCTCTCAGAGGAGAAAAGGGGAGAAACCAGGGCCCACTCTGAGTATGGCCTCATCCTAACTTGATTACACATGTAAAGATTCCATTTCCAAACGAGATACCGAGGTTAGGGTCTCAATGTTCTTTGGGGAAAGGGGGCACAATTCAACCCATCATATCTGCATTGGGTAAAGGGGTAACAAGAAGCAAAGGCTGATATAGGCTTGCCGGAGTCACCTGGGCTCTCTTCTGTTTATGGCAGAGAAGACGAACACACAACTGCCCTCGCAGCGTGCCTAAAAACCTGCCAGAATCTTCGTAATGCTCCAATGATAGCAAAGGCAAAAGCGAGCAAACAAAATGGTCTTTGGCTTTTGCCATTGTTAGCTGTGTAGAATTCAGAGCTGAATGTCTCCTTGCCACACTAGGAATGGAATCTTCCGGTTACAGCTCAGAGGGTAAAGGGCTTACTTTGCAAGCAAGAGGACCTGACTTTGGTCCCCAGAACACAGGTTTAAAAAAATAATCCAGTCATGGCAGCCTGTTCGTTAATCCACTGCTGAGGAAGGGTCGGGAGGATCCCTGAGTCTCGCTGCCAGGTTGCCTAGCCTACTTGGCTGAGTTCCAGGTCAACAAGAGTCTGTCGAAAGCGAGCCAGCACACATGCATTCGGAAACACGCACAGGAAGTTTATCCATGGCTGCACGTGCACCCAGAGAACTTGTTTTTCTAGACGGACGGGCGATCTCATCTTAAATTCAAGGGCTTTTGGTGCAGTGATGGCGCCTGGGGCCTTTTCCGTCTGGTAAGCAGGGGCTCTCCCACTGACCTCGAGGTCCTACCTAGCAAGTGGGCGCGGCTGACCTCCGCCAGAGGCCCTGCGGAGCCCGGACTGCCAGCGGGAGGCAGTGGGTGGAGGGCTGGGTGCGCGGCTGCGCGTGCCTGGCTGGGCGCCCTCCTTTCTCTTACGGGCATTCTTTTCATGCGGGCGAGAGATCCGATCCCAGGAGGGGATCAGAGAGAACCCGGCGCACCTTCCTCCGTACTAAGCAACCAATCCCACCTCCTGGGCTACACTGTAAAAAAAAAAATCTCAGCTCGCACTCCCAGAAACTTCCTGGTTCTGCATCTGTTGAAACCACGCCTCCTGTTTCTATGGCAGCAGGTCCCTCCCCCAAGAAGCCAGCCGGCCTTCAGCTAAAGCAAGCAGGCACGGCGCTCTCCTCTTCCCAGACAGCAATGTCTTTGCTTGTAGAATTTCTTCCTTTCCCTCCCTCGGAGGTCTCGCTGGCTACCCTTATTCCTCACAGGGAATTAGAACCTTTTTGCAGAGCTGATGGAAGTGGCGGTGATGGCCATTGCTGGCTGCGGTGACAGTGTTCTAAACGCCATGTGACCGGGGTCGCCCTGGCTGGACAGACGTCCTAAACTAAAACGCGTGTGCTCTCAGCTAACGCCCTTTCCCAGCCTTCTGGGACTAAAGCTCAGCTGCTTCAGGCCCAGCGGGGTTCCAGAGTCTCAGACGCTCCCGATGTTGTGGGCTTAAGGTGCCTTTTGGCAAGGAACAGGCTTGAGGCTACTGAGCATCTGGTAACTCAGAGCTTTAAGCTGAAGGGGTGGTAAAATAGGCGCCTTGTCGGGGGTGGGGGGATAAACTGAAGACTGGTCCCTCGTCCTCACTGGCTGCCTCTTCCAGCGTGTGGTCAGAGGCCAGGATCTTCCAACGCAGTCTTTGGAGCTTCAGGCCTCTTCTGCCTGTTTATCCCGCTGAACCTAGCGTGACTGTCAGCATGTGGCCCCGATGGATTAGGATACCGCTCAGACTCGCTCTACAGCAGGTCTCCTAATTTGGGGGGTGAGTTCCAAGATCTCAGCGGATGTCTGAAAACTGGATTGTACTGAACCTTTGACGTTTTACATTTTCCCCTAAGTAGCGCATATCTATAATAACTTCTTTGGCCGAAAATTTTTCTTAGAAATTGGGAGCAGCAAAACGTTGGCAACTAATTAAAAATAGACAACAGTAACAATAGACTGTGATCAAATTACGTAGATGTGTTGTCTCTTAAAACAGCTTTTTCACTTTTTACTTAAAGGAAGCACTTTAGTTTCTCTGGCATGTCTAAAAAAACCAAAAGCACAACAGCTTCTGCACCTGGGGACTTCATTAAGTTAAATAAAATGTGCTTGGAGACAAGCACTGATGGATCAACGCACCCCGAGGCTGCCAGCTAGCGGCTGGGTAAGGTAGCCGATACAACATGAATATACCAAGCAGAGGGGTCATTCTGAGCAGGCCATCATGCCTTGTCAGAGGGGCGTACAATCTCGGTCCTTCGTGCCTCCATTTTCTAATTACTATAAGAGCGTGTGACTAACCTCGGCTGACAGCTCGGAATGTCTGGGAAGAGGGGACGGCCGTGTCTCCATCACACTGGCCTGTGAGCGTATCTGCTGGGGGTGAGGGTCGACTGTGGGCAATGCCATCCCAATGGGTCTAGGCTGTATAAGAGAGGCAGCAGAACAAGCTAGAGGGCGCAAGCGAGCGAGCCGGCGCCAAGCGCAGGAGCTGGCACTGTTGTTGAAGCCCCTGTAGGCTTGGGAGCTCATTCAGAAGCCCGTACTCTGCAGCTGCGTTCAGGTAAGGCTCCGCACCCTTTTGATTAAAGCTGGCTATGCAGCACGCCTCATAATCCCAGTCCTCAGACGGCTGAGGCAGGGGATCAAGAGTGCCAGTGAGCATCCTGAGTCCTAGCCCAGCCTGGGATATGTAGGAGGGACTTCTCCAACGACAAGTAAGACCCAACTGCCCTGCTTCATTTTCATGCCATTAAAACCAGCATACGAGAGTGGACAGACCACAACCTCCCTGAATCCTTCACGGGACCAGGCTGCCTTCGGCGCCGCAGCCCCCCCGCCCCCCCCCGCCCCCCATCCCACACACTTAGCTCTCTCCACCTGGCCTCTTCCCGGACCTTGAAGGCTCCTCATATTCTCAGCCCGCCTCAAGAAGGGAAAGAGGCTCTGTTCACCACCACTGTTTCACTTTTTAGAGAAAGCCTGGCAGCAGCATCTCTCTTCCAGCCAGCGGACTTCTGGGAAAGACTGGAGGACTTTTGGTCTCCTCCAGAACCAAAGCTAAGCCTTTTGATGTCAGCCATAGCTTTTGGACATGGGCCCTTGGGGTTTGTTTCCATATCCCCTTCTGAATGGCCACGTCACAGCAAAGGCTGAGCTACCGAGCATCCTCAGAGATTAGAAGTGTGCCTGGGCCTAGTGCCAGGAGGCCACGGTACCACTGGAGGGGAGGGCACAGGGGCTGGAGAAGGGGACTTGGGGGGACCTGCCAGCAGCTGTCTTGCTGGGCCTGTGAGTGCTGTGCCACTCGCCTCACGGACAGTGCAGAGGTACCTTGGCCCTTCCTGGATGTCTTTCTGCCTTTTCCCTGCTCTTTGTTCCCCTGGGTCTCATCTGTTTGTTTCCTGTGCCTTATCCCACCCCTGTACCGTTCACCAACTTCATTCAACAGACCTTACTCTCTGCAATGTGCAGTGCACTGGGCTGGCCACACAGTGGCCACCACTACTAAGGGGTCTAAATACTTTCATGAGAGATCAACATAAAAGCTCATTAAACAGTAAAAATAAATCACATCTCAACACAAGTTTTATCTGCATTCTCTACCTCAGACCCGTAAGGGTAAAGGGGTTCTGCTCTGTTGGACTGGGCCTGGCATGGGCTTTTGGAACCGAAGCGCTCATTCTCACTGACAGGCTTCCTCCAACAAGGCCACACCTCCTAATCCTTCTAATCCTTTCAAAGAGTTCCACTGGTTGGTGACTAAGCATTCATATATATGAGCCTCTGGGCGGGCATTTTTATTCAAAGCACCACAACAGGAACAGGCCTCTCCATCCAGGACACTCTGAGTCACAGGGAGTCTAGTGTCTGTGGTATGTAGAAATTTGGGTTCTAGAATCAAATATAGGTGTTAACCTCAGCCTGACATTGACGAGCCGTGGCGGGGGGGCAAATTATTTACTTTCTCTGGCTGTTGTTTCTAAAATGGTAATGAAAGGAGGTGTCCTTTACGGCTAGGGTAGGCAGAATGCCTCCCAAGGGGCCAGAAAGGCAGAGAGGCAGAGTGACACAGAGAGGCTGTATACAGCGAGAATTAAGTACAACAACACCTAAGTGATGGTTAGCCAAGTGGCTGGCACATAACAAGACTAAAAACTACCATGTATTATAGCTGCTCTATCCACTCCAGCGCAGCAATCAGGCACACATCCTTTCGAAAGAGCCAGGCAGTAAATCTTTCCGACTTCGTGGACCAACACATCATCAGCGCAGCTACCCGCTTCAGTACTGAGAGACAGCCATAGAGATGAGTAAGCAAGTGATCATAGCTTATGCTCACAAAACTGTTTTCCTGGACACAGAAAGCTGAGGTTTTATTTAACTTTCACATCACAGAATGTTTTTTAATCCTGGCTTTTTCCAAATAATTTGACAATCAATATGAAAGCCATCTCCAGCACACAGACTGGGTAGAAACAGGCCAGGATCCAGGCGTTGGTCTACTGGCTAGTTTGCCCAGCCCTGCTTAAGCCTAACGAAATGGCTGACACACCCTTTTGTGGACTTTGCTTCACAGAAAAATCCACCAGGGGGTCTTCAATACCCCTGAGACAGGGTCTAGATGTTAAGATGCAAGCCAGGCTGACAAACATGGTTATAACCCAATCCAAAGACTGCACAAACCTCATGCATAAAAGTAATGTCTACTCTTGACTTGTGCACAAGCCAAGACAACACTTGGCTATTCACTTGTCAGCAAGACTAGCAAGCCATGGAAAAGCCAGTCTGGGCCCTGCAGATGGGGGATGCTGCTCTCGACAGATGTGGGATTCGCTTGTGTGCTCACTTTGTTTCTCAGTGCTGTGAGCCGAGTCGCTGCTGTGAGAAGCACTGGCTTGAGGGTCGCTGGTTTGCTAGATTTTACAAGCATGGACAGAAGAAGGCAAACTGCATATTTGGTAAAGGGACTGAGAAGACAAAGGAGGGTGGGAACTTGTGAGAAAGAGGCAAGCCTAGTCATGGAACTCAGACCACAAATGATTCAGGTACCTCAAGCAATGCCCATCCCTCTCTCGCCCTGCCTTCTCCCTGCCCCTCATAAATGATTGTGGACAGAACTATAACACTTTGCTTTCCTTTCTTCTGAAATCTGAGAAGATTTTCAGTTTCAAGTTCATATCAAGTCTCTTGCAGGCCACAAATTCCTTCTCCAATAACGTAAAGTGACTACCAAATCTACCAATAAAATATTTAAATAATAATAATTAGCATTGCTTCCCATTAGCCAGAGGAAAGGTAAGGCCTTTTTACTAAAGCCCATCTAAGAATCCAATCTCCTCTTGCACATACAGTCATCTGCATCCAGCCATGACTATTAGATAAAGAATAGCTTATCCAGCTGGGTGTGGTGGCACACACTTGTAGTCTCGGCACTAGGGTAGGCAGAGACAGGTGGATCTCTGTGAGTTCGAGGCCAGCTTGGTGTACAAAAAGAGTCCAGGCCAGCCAGGGCTACACAGAAAAACCCGGTCTCAAAAACTAAAGTTAAATAATAATAAAGAGCTTATCCAGCCCTCTCACACCCTGGATGCTGGATGTCACATGAATTGAATACCTACTGACTCGGTGGAGCCTCTGTTCCAGAAACACTGCAGCACAAAACCCATGTTTCATAGAATCAGAGTAGAAAGGACCTTAGAGATGGTTTCATCCAGTCATTTGAACACCACACAATACCTTCTCCAAACAACAGGGCCGTAGCTCAGTAACCTAAGAGTCTGGTCCCATCCCAGCACAGAGATAGAGGCAGGAAAAATGGGTACTCCATCACACGTCTTACCCGTCTCCTCAGAGCAGTGGGGTATCTGGGTGTACAGCCAGGCTGAGCACCGCTCTACAGACAAACCCGTCTGAGGAGACACTGCCAGCCTCTCATGCTATGCAACCAAATGGCAAAGCCCGTCAGAAAACCAAGTCATGCCAGCCTCCGGTTCGGGCCTCTTCTTGTCCCACCATCATCTACTGGTGAGACAGGGGCCTTGGAGGCCTCTGCTGGCCCGCTCAACTTTCGTAAAACCAGCTTCATCGGCAGCGTTCCGCAACAGGGTTGATTGGCAATACGAGAAACAAGTCTCGCTAAGTGAGAGTGGAGAACTGTGCTGAAGAATAGGGAAAGGGCTCTCACCCCACAGCTGGCCTCTAGGGGAATTAATGGCTCAGGGTTGGTGAACATACACGCCCCAGTCAAACAGCAGGAGTTCCCAAGATAGCAGAGAAACCGGAACCCTGCCCACAGTGGTACTCAGAGGTCAAGGTTTAGCCAGCCATTCGGGCAAAGAGCAGGGAAAAAATAAACCACATCCTGTTAAAGGGGATTCACAGAGAAGGCGACGCCGAGAATAGCAGAGAAGCCAAAGGACACAAGACATTGTCGTGAAGAAGCCAAGTTCCCAAGCGGCCTCGGAGTGAACAGTCAAAAGCCAGCACTACCACGAGCACGGGCGAGCGTGCTCGGGGTAGGTGCGGGCGAGCGTGCTCGGGGGAGGCGGGCCTTCCGACTGCCGCCGCCTTTCTTTCAGGGCGGTGAACAGGTTGAAGGGGTGAAAACCCCGCAGCGATGCCTGGCATCATTTGATTGGCCATCTGGTCCTCCCCGTCTCATTCTGATTGGGCTTCAGTGTCACTCCCTTTCGGGCGGGCGTGGGGGCGGGGCAGCGTGCCAGGGATTGAATTCAGGACCTTGGCGTGAGCTTTGCCGGTCAGCTACAATTCAGTCTTCACTTGTTCTTCAACTTTCTTTTTCTTTCTAAATTACGTGTGTGTGTGTTCCTATGTGTGAGTGTGTGTGTGGTGACTACTGTCGTATGTTTTCCTCTGTCACAAAAAAACCATTTGTGTTTTGATTTATTTTATGTGCATGACTAGCCTGCCTGAATGAACATGTACCACATGTGTGTGCCTGGTGCCTGGAGAGGTCAGTTGGAGCCCCTGGAACTGGAGTTGCAGACGGCTGTGAGCCACCATGAGGCACCATGAGGGTGCTGGGCAACAAGTCCAGTCCTGAACAAGGGCAGCCAGTGCTCTTAGCTGCGGAGCCAGCTCTCCAGTCCCTTTGAGACAGGGTTTCACCGTGTAGCTCTGGCTGACCTGGAACGTACTGTGTGGTCTAGGCTGGCTTCCAAGTTACAGAGATCCATGGGCCTCTGCCTCAAGTGCTGTGAGTTCCAGGCCAGCCTGGTCTACAAAGCGAGTCCAGGACAGCCAAGGCTACAGAAAAAAAAAACCCTGTCTCAAAACAAAAACAATAACAAAACAAAACAAAAAATCAAAAAGAAAGAAATAGTAGTCCACTAAATATTGTTTGACATTTATTTTGAAGAGATGGCTACCGAGTATGCAAAGATGTAGTGTTTACTCTCCTGCAAACCTCCTTCAGAGAATAGTTCCAACTGCTATGTAAAACTACATCAAATTAGGGCCCCAAATCAATACTGAAAACAAAATATTACCAAATAAGACGTATCTTATTTTTATTGCCTGCCCTTAAATATTTCCAGTATTACCAAAGGAAAATATTTTCAAAAATAGCCCAACACACAATTCAGCAGCCTTTTATATATAACCCAAACAAGACACCATAGGCTTGATACTCAGCTTTTATCAGGGACCCGATGTACGGCTGCAGAGAGCACCACCAGACATGGCTGTGCTATATTGCCTAAACGTTTTTTAATGGTTATTTTACTTACTTTATTGAAAATGGATTTTTCTCATACAATATATCCTGATTATGGCTCTTCCTCCCTCTCCTCCTCCCAGTTTTTCCTCCCATCTGCATCCGCCACTTTCTGTCTCTTATTAGAAAACAAACAGATGTCTAAGGGATAATAATAAAATATAACAAAATAAAAAAATGATTATAATGAACAAGACAGAAGAGAGAGAGAGAGAGAGAGAGAGAGAGAGAGAGAGAGAGAGAGAGCGCTCAGGGGAAGGTGTAAGAATCAAAGACCCACTTGTTTGCACACTCAGGAATTCCATAAAAACACTAACCTGGAAGCCATAACACATAGGCAGAGGACCTGGTGCAGATCTTTGCAGGCCCTGAGCCTGCAGTCTCTGTGTGTTCACATGAGCTTTGCCCATAGAAACATTACTTTATTATCATGTGTGTTTGTGTGTAGGTCACGGCACACATATGGAGGTCAGAAGACAAACTGGTTCTCTCCCTTCACTCTGTGGGCCCTGGGGATTGAACTCAGATAATCAGGCTTTGCAGCAGGTTCCTTAACGTGCCGAGCCATCTCACTTGCCCTGAGATTTTGCTTCTCATGAAGACAAGGAAGAATGAAAGAGAGGTCACCTGATAAAAGTCACAGTGTGTGCTGAGGAGAAAAAGGAAGGTAGAGCTAAGCAGAAGGTTCAGTTCCATCACAGTCCTGAGAGACACCACTGTCTGTGTGGCCCAGCGCTCACCAGAATCTCACTACGTGCCTGGGTGCATACAAATGACTCTGAGCCTGAAGAACCACCTTACCGGAAATAGGAGAAGACTTCCAAACCGTTGAGTGACGCGCCAGATCTATTTTGAACGAATGGTACTCTCAGGACTTAGTTATCGGAACTCTAACAGGGTGTTACGCCTGAGGTCAATGTTTTACCAAGTAACGTGTGTGTATATGAAATCCGGCCACTAGCACAGTTGATCCAAGCCAAAACAGGTGAAGAGCCAGGCAGTCACCAGCTTGGCTCCAACAGTAACAGCACTCAGCATTATTAGCAGTACAGCCTACATGGCACATTTGCCCGTCTGGATTCAGTGGCTTGTGATGCGGGGCCTCTGCCATCACGCCCACTCTGGTTTGACTAGCTCGTACTGCTAGGACATTGCCCATTGGTCCACCCTGTCTGCAGTCAGTGGCTTGTGACATAGAGACTGCACTCATGGGTCTGTTGCAGATGGTAGGTTGGAGCGTGGCTTCTCACCAGGTTCCTTCTTATAAATGTTCTCCATCTGTCTTGTGGCATGATGTTTTTAAACTGTGTGAAAAAAATTCTTTACCACTGAGAAATTCTACTGACCACCTACACACTCTCCTATTGTTCTGATTTGGGATCACCCATAAAAGACACCAGCAAGTGACCTTCTGGTCACCACCAGCATATTCTGCATGTCCTTGCTGACTCCAGTAGGGCATATGTGATCTTTCACAGTTCATCACCTTTCTCTTTGTTGGACTCTGCTTGAGTCCATGTTGGGAAATGTGCTCTGTAGACCAAGTGCCATTTTAGTTTGGGAGGGGAACAGCCTCTGAAACATGTGAGTGACTGGGACCTGGCAAGCCTTCTATCACACTGTGCTAACTGACTGACTTGTCAACATGTTTCTGAGTGTTGCTTGGCATACACACTCACACAAATGATACGTCTACCAGCTCCTCTAGGCAGGGGGTTCTTAACCTGTGGGTTGTGACCTTTGGGGGGGTAGAACAACCCTTTCACAGGAATCAACTAAGACCATCAGAAAACACAGATATTTACATTATAATTCAAAACAGTAGCAAAATTACAGTTATGAAGTAGCAGTGAAAATAATTTTATAGTTGGGGGTTACCACACATGAGGAATTGTATTAAAGGGTCTCAGGACTACGAAGACTGAGAGCCACTGCTCTAGGCTGATCTTTCTGAGGGTTTAATGGGGGGACAAATAAATAAGCAACTTGTTGAGGCCCTGTTTCTTGAAGGAAAGTGGTTGTACTTCATTTGTCTTAAAGAACATGAGCTTTGTTCCACTTGGACTCAGCACTGGTCTGTAGAGGAATTTTAATTCAGAACATGGCTGCTCCGGCAAGAGATCATATTCAAAGAACTTCTAGGTCTGTGTGATCCAGCTAGAATACAAAGAGAGGCAAGCAGATCTAAGATCAAGGCCAGCCTGATCTAGAGCAAGTTTCAGGTAAAAAAAAAAAAAAAAAAGATTAGGTCTAGGCATGGTAGTATACACCTTAAATCCAGGCACTCAGGAGACAGAGGGAGCAGATCTCTGAGTTCTAGTCAGTGCTGTTTCAGTCAGTTTGGTTGAGTTAGTGAGTTGAGAGGCAGTGCAGTGGAGCTGAGTTTGTGGAATTCAGAGGCAATTTTTACTGGGAGAGTTTTACAGAGAGAGGTTGAAGACAGAACAAACTAGACTCAGGTAAAGACAGAATGAGCCAGAGAATGAGAAAGAGCCAGAAGATTAGAACAGATTGCTAGACTTAATATGAGGCCAAACAGAACAATTCAGTAAGAGGCTGAGAGAGAAGGCAGATTGAATCAGTCAGTTTGGAGAGGAGTTTGAGCCAGAACAGCTGAGTTGAACCAGATAGACAGAGTTCAAAAAGAGCTAGAAGGGGGCTAGAGAGATGTCTCAGTGGTTAAGAGTACTGACTGTTCTTCCAGAGAACCCAGGTTCAATTCCCAGCACATGGTGGCTCACAACCATCTATAACTCCTGTCCCAGGGATTCTGATGCCCTCATGTAGACATGCATGCACAATAATGTACATAATATACATAAAATAAAATAAATGTAAAAAAAATTCTTAAATAAAATAACTCAGTGGCTGGCTCTTTAATCACCTCCCCCTGAGGAGGGCAGCTGTACCAGACTACAGAGGAAGACAATGCAGACAGTCCTGATGAGACCTGATAGGTTAGGGTGAGATAGAGGGGAATGCATTCTATCAGTGGACTTCGGGAGGAGCATGGAAGTTGATGATGGAGGGGGAGGCGCTGGGAGGAGATGACAGAGGGAGCTATAGCTGGGATAAAAAGTGAATAAACTGTAATTTAAAAAAAGTTAAAGAAGTTAAACTCTGTCCTCTCATACCCTAGTCTCCAGGTAAACCAGTACAGAAGAAGTTAAACTCTGTCCTCTCATACCCTAGTCTCAGGTAGACCAGTGGAGAAGAAGTTAAACTCTGTCCTCTCATACCCTAGTCTCAGGTAGACCAGTAGAGAAGAAGTTAAACTCTGTCCTCTCATACCCTAGTCTCCAGATAAACCAGTAGAGAAGAAGTTAAACTCTGTCCTCTCATACCCTAGTCTCCAGATAAACCAGTAGAGAAGACAGAGCCAGGTTGGGCTGACTCCCCACTCACTCTCCAGCACTATGAAAAGTGACAAATAACTAATGTCCTAGCAGTTTGGGGTTTTCAGGGATGTTTAAGACATGATCCTCGGCCCCTAAGGACTTGCCAAGGCAAACAAATGCGTGAGGACACTGTTGGAACTCTTCTGTAAGAGAAAACATCAGGAGCAGGATGCAAAGGAAAACTGAAGGCAACTGACTTTCTGGTTACACAGTGAGAAGGAGGCCTGGGATTGCCATGTGGTGACATCTGAGAGGCCTCCAAAGTGTTGTGAGGCAAGCAGAACCACTGGGCGAAAAGTCAAGTTAAAAGTGCTGGGTGTTTCCACACCACAATGCAGCTGGGCACGAGAGGAGGGAGGGGCGCTGTCAGGCGAACAGCCTGCTCTGCTGTCAGGCGAACAGCCTGCTCTTCTATGGCATCAGGTACACAGTGGGAACCAGTGGAACAAAGGCTGGGACACCCAATGTCCAGCATCAGTGGGATGAATTTCCTGAGGGAGGCAGCCACAGACGCCAATCAGGAAGCTATTACATCAGTCGGCTCTTTCATGCATTCTGTCACTATGGCTCAAATGTTTTCAACAATACTCACGTTGAAACTTAATTCCCAGTGTGAGGTGGAGTGATAGGTCCAGGTAGGCTCTGTAAAAGGTAATTAACCCATCTGGTTTAATGGATTAGGGGGCTAATGGGCTATCTCAGGAGGGGCTTTGTTATAATGTGAGCTTTCTGGCTTCTTTCTGTCTTCACAGTGTGTGATGCCTGCACTGTCCTGGGACTCAGCCGAGTCCTCACCAGCATCAACGTGCTCAGCAGTCTGGCTTCCTGCATCTTGGGCTTCCCAGCTTCCCTAACTATACAGAACACACTTCTTTTCTTTCAGTTTGTTGTGTTTTCTTACGTCAACAGAAAACAGACCAACTCATCTTCTGGTAAACATTTTTGTGCATTCTGTGTCTCAGGTACCTGCGCTCTTGAGGGAGTTTTGCTACTGTGGTGACCTGCACATGGTACTCTCAGGAGACACGGAGTCCAGGCGCAGGGAAGGGGCATATCTCTGGCAGACAAGAGCTCTGATGGATTTGAGCACAGGGTGCTCTGGGAGAATCCAAGACAAGAGACAAGGATTGAGTCTTGAGGGATGAACAGGGATTGGTCAAAGGAAGAAGGGTAGGAAGCATCAGAAGGAAGAGCAGGTGCTGGATCTTTATCAACCTCACACACACAGCAGCTCTGGTCCAGGATAGAAAGAACTATCATTACACATCAAATAACATCACACAGTTTTGCAGGTGTGTGGTGCGTTCCAGGCACCCACTGTTTTTGCTTACCTATTTGTTGGTTTGCAGTTCTGGAAAATGAACTCAATGCGTTGTGAATGCCTGACACGGACTGTGCACTTAGTTATCCCCTCCAGCCCAGACACGGACTGTGCACTTAGTTACCCCCTCCAGCCCAGACACTGTTCTATCTATTTGAGGTAGAGTCTTATGAATCTCAGGCTGGGCTTCGGCTTGCTAAGGATGAGCCCGAATGTCTGGTCTTCCTGCTTCTACCTCCCACGCACTGGGATAACAGTCATGTGCTACCATATCTGGTCCATGTGGTAGAATGGGGATGGAACCCAGAGCTTTGTGCATGCTAGCCAGCCAAAGACTCCACAGACTGAGCCACATCCCCAGTCGAGACAGTGTTCATTACACAAAGTAACTTATTTAATTAGCACAAAAGGCACTGCCGTTCTTGCTTTACAAACCTCCCCCCTTGGGGTCACAAAGCAACTGGACATTGTTTAAGGACTTCAAACCTAAGCATTTCTGACTCAAAACCCCATTTTTAATGATCCCTGGGAGATCAGTTACCCGCCTAACACAAAGAAGTGGCATCCTAGGCCCAGGCCACTGCAGGAAATGCTACCAGGGTGAAGGGTGCCTAGGCAGATGAGGGTAGCTAGAGCATAGAGTCCAAGGCTGGGGCAGGAGAAGGCTGTGTACTTTAATCTGGATGCCAGGCACTCTGAAGACTCAGAAGCAGGCAAAGATGAGAAGGACAGAGAGGGGACACCCTAGCTGAGGAGGAACCGGGGCAGGCCAGGCTAAGTCATCCAGCGAGTGGGGGATGGTGACCAGGCTTAGAATTCTGATCCTAAGAATCAATAGGATGCCATTCATGCAGCCTGGGTGAGGAGTGATGGAGGGGTTGGTGCACTTTGAGGTCAGGCAGGTAGGTGACAGCTAGAGAGAGAAGATGACAAAGACTTGAGTTCAAGTTTGGACATTACTTGTCTTGAATGTCCCCATCGACACTCATGTTGGAATTCAGCCTCTGTTGTGAGGTATTAAGAGGTGGAACCAGATGGGGCCCTTACATGGTGACTGGGCCACCAGGGCAGAGTCACTGGCCCATGGATTAATGCATTACCTTGAGGGTTGGTCTCCTGAAGAAGCTAGTTTGATTTTGTTTATTTTCTGTGCCCCTGTCACCAAGCAATGCCCTCTGCCAACTCAGGATACTTCGAAGTATCCTCATCTGCCAAAAGACCCTCTCCAGATGCGGCCTCTTGACCTCAAACTGTCCAGCTTCCAGAACCACTGACCAAGTGAACATTTATTCTTTATACATTATCCATGTCCTGGTATTTGGTTGTAGCAACAGAAAACTGACTACGACAGACATATTGAGCTCCAGATGTTTGTAGACAACATGGAAATGCCAGCAGCTGCTGAATTCACAGTTCTAACTTTAGGTGTAAGGCCTGGATAATGAACAAGGATTAGAGATGGAAAAGAAATCTAGGCCGAATAAGCCATTATGATAAACATTATTAGCCAGGCAAAGGATGCACTGCCTTCATTTGTTTCATTCATTCAATAGCCAAATAAAATTGATTACTGCCATGATTTGTATAGGATAGACTATACGTCATTCAGTAACCTGCCTAGGGCCATGAGGTCCCCCTGCACTTCTGTGCCTGAGCTCCCCATCTTTAGTGACTGGAATCCACTGTTTTTATTTGGTGACAATATAAACATATATCTCACTGAAACAAAGATTAAGGGCCCTACACCCTCTGCTGTTTCATATTTAATCTTCTATTTTTATTTATGTATTCACAACAAGGTCTTGCTATGTGTCACAGGCTGGACTGGTTGTTATGAGGCTCCTGCCTCAGCCTCCAGAGTGCTGGAATTATGGGATGTGCTACCACATCTGGCACGTAATCAATCTCTAAAATAGAGCGCTGCAGCACACGAACCTGATTTACAGCCCACTTGTGGAAGGCGCAGCTTGAGAATTGCTGATGCCCTTCTGCCTCCCGCACCTGTGTCTGGGTGCTCTCAGCAGGTCTGCAGGGATGAGGGGAAGTGGAACTAACATCATAGACACTAACATGAGCAGAAAGCTTGGTTTCTGTTTGGTTTTCAGTGTTCAGTACGATCCAGTGTGCTGGAACTCGTCTGGCAAACCACACCTAGGACACGTCTGTGGAAGCTAGTCTTAAACACTGAGTCTTTTGTGACCGCCCCAAGTCCTCGTGGGGATTAGACCTGCTGCCAGGTCCCCTCACCCCCACCCCATGGTACAGGAAGGGAGGCAGATGCATATATTTGGAGAAAATTTAGAAGTTATTTGCTCTAAAATTGCCATAGTGTTACACGGCGGAAGGATTTGGGCACGCAGCCCAAAGCAAACCAGTCCCACACCAGCGCTCTCTTTACCATAATTCCTGCAGACAGCATCTTCAGCAGATGTGCTAGAGCTGAGGCGGAAGCTGTGCAATACAACAGTAACGTCTTCTTCAGTAGGAAATGGCTCTGCTGACAGGGCTTTGGGAATCAATACCAAAATACGCCAGAAACCCTGAATGTAAGCATTCCACAGAAAGAGACGGCATGCTTCCTTTCACGGGCCACCCTGTCCCCCTCATGGGTCACCCTGTCCCCCTCACGGTGTCTCACAGTTAATGCTGGCTTGGCTGGATAGGCAGGCTCCCAGGAAGTTAGCGAAGCTCCGTGCTGGCTGTGTCTGTGGTGCGCAAAGGGGGGGAGAAGACCTACCTGAAAGGGTGCCAAATCATTCACTAAGTGGAGACAAGCATGGAGGAGAGAGGTGTGCACGCCTCTGTGTTGCCAGTTCTTCCTGAGTGGACAGTTTTGCTCCATCTTTGGCCCATGGACCTCAGACTCCATAACTCACACAGACTCACGCTAACAGCTCCGCATGGAACTCCCAAGCCCTCAGTCTCAGTCTGAGGCCTCATTGGTCCCTCTTATTCTGACACTTTTAGCTCCACTGGTTTTTCAGGTAAACTCCAGCTTCTGAGTAGAAGCCTCCTGCCCCTTTCCCCAGTCCTGCCACCCAGCAATCTCCATCTTTCCTCCTTTCCCTGACACTCACTTTCCCTACTGCCCTCACTGTTGCTACAAACCAAAGTCTTCTCCAGCCCTCAGGCCGTTCTCTGCTCCCGGAGTAAAAGCTTCCTCTGAAGAGCTCCATGGCTCTCCCTGACTTCTGTAAACACCTCTCCCGCCAGTTCCTGGCAATCACCCAAGTCCGGAAAGCTACTAAAATAGCAATCCCCAGGCTTTAGCTTCCATATTCCCACTGTCAGAGAGCCACCCACTCTGGGGATTAAAGGGAGGCTGCTGAACATCCAGATCCCAAATCCGTGTCCGAAAGGAGGACAGCTGGCCCAGGAGCCATATCCAAATGTCTGTCACGGCCTCCGCTCTAACCCACGTGCTGCTGGGCGTCACCCTCCCCTCTTGCCTCTGGCAGCACCAGACCCTGGTGGGGGTGATCGCTCCCTGAATCCTCCTCAGCCACAAACTGTGAAAATGGACACTAGCTTCCCAGTCCTGGAGATGAGAAGAAGCGGCAGAAGTCAGGGTGCTCTAGGGCACACGTGCCACACCCAAAACGCACGGCCACTGCTACCTTAAGACTTCTCCCCTTTGCTTCCCCTTGCTTTCTTCTACGCTACCCCTCACCCCCCAGCAGAGCTTTCCTCCCTCCGGTGATGCGCCACTCTGTGATCAGCCTACCTTTGGCAGAACTTTCTGCTTTCAGAGCTCACTCTTCTGCTCAGCACTGTAGAGGCCCCTGCCAGGCTGAGCCCCACCTGCCGTGCTGACATCTCACAAGGTGACCTCCCAGGGTACGGCGCTCTCTGACTCACACTGGGGTCACATCCTCATAAACCCTCCTGAAGTTGGAAATGCTGTGACTAGGCACTGCAGTAACCCCTCCCCATACCCAGCACATTAGCCTAGCGTGACTAGGCCGTGACTAGCCAGTGCAGGACGGCTGTGCAGGACTGTTGCCCCTGCCTACTGCGGGGCAAAGTCACCGAGAGCCGAGTTTACTCAAGAATGTTGTCTTTGAGGCCCTGAAAGTCCAGGCAATGGGCAGTGCCATCCGGAGTGTTCGCTCCTTCCCTCTGCGCTCGCAAGCTGCGGGGGGGGGGGGGGGGGGGGGGGGGTCCGGGTTGCTGTGGCTTGATAGCATGGCCCAGTGCCATCCAAGATGATCGAACATCATATTGTCACCTCAGATAACGTCCAAAAACAAGAATTCAGAGCTGGGGAGGTGGCTAGCAGTTAAGAGCACTGGCCCTCCTCTAGAAGATTCAGTTTCAATCCCAGCCCCTGCATGGTGGCTAACGGCCATTTATATAACTCCAGGTCCAGGGGATCCGGCTCCATCTTCTGGTAACCTCCAGCATAGCACACACATGTGATACACAGATACACATGCGAGAAAACACTCATACAGATAAAATGAAAAAAGATTTCAAAGTTCTGAATTCAAAGCACAGTGTCCACTGGATATATAGTGTTGTCACGTCATGGTAAAGCTGCAACTTGTTAATCAAGCTGTCTGTGGCAAGGAAGACTGTGTGGGTCTTCGCAGAGACAACCAAGTTTGAGCGGGGGCACCAGGGCGGGCACTGCTCTGACTGGTGTTTTTATGACAGGGGGAACGATGGGTACAGAGACATACAGAGAAGACAATGCAGTGATGGGAAGAAGCCAAGGAACGCAGAAGAGTCCCTGTCATAGCTCTCAGCTCTACCATGCATTCTGCGTGCTTGACCATCAGGACCACACTGAAGGCCTCTTCCACCTTCTCTTCATTACTGCAGCCTCTCCACACTGACACTGATGAGTCATCCTCAGGCATGCCTGTTTCCTGATTCCAACCTTTGATGCTTATTAACAGCTTATTAACCTTCCTCCCCCACACTTCTCTCCATCATTATTGGTCGCTCTTCAGGACCCCTTCTTAGATCGTTTTTCACTGTA
>REGO01000292.1:2148758-2188139 GCA_010120015.1 Rhombomys opimus | reverse complement strand
GTGTCCTCACCTCAGCCTCAGTGTCCTCACCTCAGCCTCAGTGTCCTCACCTCAGCATCTCAGCATCTCAAGCCCAGTGCTGGAATGGCAGTGGAGAGAGGGAAAACCCTCCGGGCAGTTAGAGGCCTTGAGGGGTTGCACGGGTGGGAGGTGAGATGAGCGCGGTGCTCCCACAGGGTGGCAAGAGGCGAAAGGGTGCCGGGTCCTCCTCAGAAAGGGTCTGACTTTCTCTCTGTCTTTTTGTGAGTCCCTTTAATGTGCCTGGACGACAAACAGGGTGTCTACCATGTTTGGTGAAGGAGTGTGTCTGCTAGCTTTAAAGATATGGTGGGGCGTGAACTCTGGAGTACAGGGACTACGACTGTGTGCCAAATCTCCACTCCTCCCATCGCTCTTGTAAGAAGGCCCGGGAACCCAAAGGTCACCAGGCTGTCGTTCTTTAGAGAAAAGTGTGCTAGGGATGGCCTGCCACTTTCCGTGATCCCGATGGGTTACACACTGGACTTTGGGGGCCTCCATTTTCTTAGGGTTCACTACAGAAAGGGCCCAGTGAAGAAACGAGCGCTCTCCTCAGGCTTAGCAAGGAGTGAGGCTGGGTTTTCTGTGGCATGGGCGAGGCCTTCACTTTTCACACTCTCTCCTAGACTGGCTCCCAGCTCCCAACCTGGCCCCTGTAGGGTCAGGCTTCGTGCTCAGCAATGATTTCAGCCTAGTCCTTGTGGGAATTCTTGGGAGTACTGTTTAGGGAGTCCCATCCCACTAGGGATATCTGTGTCTCCATCTTTCCAACCCTCAGTGTCCTGTGGGGGAACCCTGATGATGAAGATGGTGAGGGAACCTCAGTGAGCAAGGGGCTTCCCCAGGACACCTCCTCATCAGCAGAAGCTGGAGCCAGAGGTGAAGTTCAGCTCTGTTTTCCCATGGGGCAAGTGTGAGAGTGAGCTTAAAGTTGTCTCATTGATGGTCAGATGACAATGGCTCAAGGGACACACTTCATCCAGGGTCACCTGCCAGCCAGCCTGTCGTGGAAACTAGAATGTGACCTTGCATGGGTGACCCACTAGTTTCTTCCTCCAGAATTTTCACACGAGCCTGAGATACACTCAGCAAACTTGGCCCGCGGTTAGGCCTAAAGCTGAAATAAATACATTTACCACAGGTTTTCTGTGTGCTGAGCACTGCACAACAAACTCTTTACTCCCAGACACACTTAAGCCTCACAATGGTCCGGTCAGAAACTCTAGAAGAGTGCATGACTTACTCAATGTTACACAAATAAAACAGCAAAGGGAAGAGGTGGCCAGGTTGTGTCTACATCAAAACTCTTGCTCTTATCCCCAGGCTCTGGAGCACCTGCCTCTGCCTGGTCATTCTGGGGTTACCCCCACCAACAGGGCAGTGCTGAGCCCCAAGAACCACCTTTCACCCGATGGGCTTTAGGACCAACCACATGCTGTAGATTTGGGCACTGGTACCCAGAGATGGCACGATGGCACGCGACTTACACGAATGTCCGTAAGAGCTGACCTGAAGGGCAAAATCCTAGAAAGGCGTGATACAGAGGTTTAGAATAAGAAATATATATATATGTATATAATATTGTCCCTGTTTCTTGGCAAGCAGTTCTTGAAGCCATTAGGATGCACAAACTGAAAAGGTAGCTCTGTGTGCTCACGGGATGTACAAAGGCCGAGGGCTTCCAGAAGCCTCAGGGAAGGGGTCTGTTGGTCAAGGGAGTGGGCCACTCTCCTGCTGCAGCACCAATGCCAACCTCCAGGCGGCAGAATGTTTCCAGAGGTTGACTCAATCCCCAGTGGCAATAAACCAACCAATCCGGCCTGGGTAATGAAGTCTCAGTAAAACCAAACCAAACCACCAATAACATCTCCTGGGCCGGTGAAGGCGCTGGGGGACCCCCCTCCACAGCCCAGTTCTACCCTACGCATCTCCATCCGACTGTTTCTGTTCTTCCTTCCATCCTTTGTGATCTGCCTGTAGACATAAACACACTTGGCTGGGCTCTACAAATCTTTAACACCTCAGTTGACTGGAGCCCCAGAACTTCCGAGCTACAGCACAGCGTTAGACGCAGGTACACTAGTCCCCAAACCTCTCCAGGTTGCAGGGACCCCTGATTTACTGCTGATTTACAGCTGGCAGTCTCGGGTGATGGGACCGAGCTTCCAGAGATGGTAGAGTGTGGGACTGCAGTGTCCCCAACAGAGTTTTCGGGGCGGGGCTGGGAGGTAGGCGATGCGCACCCCTCCCTCTCCCACTGGCTCCACTGCACCCAGGCCAGTCTGTAGTTCAATTTCCCAGTCAGCTCTTCCCTGTACTAGCCTACTCTAGGGAGCAGCTCAGCGCCCTCTGCCCGGGCTCTCGGAGCACTCTCTCAGGGGCCCTTGCTGGCTGGCAACGGCCTTCTGTTTTCACCGAATTAACTGAAGTTCACCGTGCTGCTCTGGGTGCAAACTGACTTGCAAACTGACTTTTGCGTTCTCATCTAATTCCATCTGGTGCTCAAAAGCTCGACATTTTCAAAGGTCCCGTGTCCAGGTAGCGTCCAGATCCTGGGGAGAGGCCAGAGATTGAGAAAGCACAGCCACAAAGGCTCGAGGCGCCAGCCTCCTTCCCCAGCTTATCAGACCGCCACCCACATCAAACACTGCGCTTCTCTGACTTCATACCACCGGGCTCCTCGGGAAGGCGCGAGCGCCTGATCAAAGCGGCCGCGGACGGTTCTCGGGCCCAGCAGGAGGCGGGGGTTTCTCAGGCGGTTGGCCGGGCGCTACCTAGGGTACAGCCATCGCTCTGTGCTTGGACAGGTGTCTACTGCCGAATCGGCTAGGAGGGAACCAAACCGAGCCAGGAACCTGAGGCGTAGACAGCAGCAGGGCTGCCCGGGCGGCGGGCAGACTCCCGACCCCACAGCGTCCTCACCGTAGGGGGTGAGGGAGGGGCTCCGGGCAGCCCATCCCCGCCCCGCCCCCAGCCTCTTCACTTCAGTAATCAAGGACAAACTCCCTATTCGCCCCGGGCTCTTCCTTATTCCGAGTACCCTTTGAGCACTTTTACGAGGTAGTTAAACTTTACAGCAGCTTGCTGGCTCACAGCCATTCCCACATTTACTGAATGGGTCTGTTTATGACGCGTTCACTACGCCTTCCTTTTGAAAATACTAAAACACGTTCCATCTCCCAAAGGGGGTCGGCTGGGGTGCACAGGCTAGCTCCCCGCGGCAGAGATAACCCGTGAACAGGCGCACTGGGCAGGAGAAGCGCGGGAGTCCCGCAGCGCGGGGGAGGGGAGGGCGTCTGCAGCTCAGCCCAGCGCTGCGGCTGCTGCTGGGGGTCAGAGCTGCTGCTGGGGGTCAGAGCTGCCTCTCTCTCCCTCCCGCTCCTGCGCGCTCCCTCCTTCCTCACCCGGGTGGACCAGGCTCCTGTAAGCTTGCTGGGCAAGTCTCAGGTAACCGCCTCGTCTCCCTCGGTCGGTGCAGACAAGACCTGAACACCGTGAAAAGGCGAGCAACTCGCCCAGAGCTCGTTTCCCGCCAAGCCCACGACTCTTCGCACGCGCGGAAGTTCTTACCTGGGTTCCATCGCGGCCACTCCCGGGCAGCAGCGACCGGCCCTGCCTCCTCGGCGCTGGGAGCTCAGCCCTCGTTAGCCCTCAGACAAATGAGCCCATTATAGTCACCAGGCTGTGGTTAAAGGGTGGCCCTTGCAAAAAACATAAACCGCTTGTCCGCTCAGGCCAAGCGGAGGGAGGGGCTGCGGTATCAGGGGACAATGGGAGCCAATGACCAGCCTCTTTGAGCTCTGTTTGCTTAAGATATTGTGTTTCACCCTGAAGCAGGGGAGACAGGGAGTAAGGAGCACTGAACAGGAAGGGCAATGGCCTCTTTTTTTTTTTTTTTTTTTTTTTTTTTTTGAGGTTCTCTTTACTCTGACCTTTTCTTTAACAACTGTCTTCACCAGGTCAATCCCTTCAAGTATGGCTTGAATCCTACTCCTAAAACCCGGACTCCTATTGCTGACTTCAGAAAGCACGTTGCAGAGGGACCCCTGGGCTCTCCTCAAGTCAATGCTTCTCCTTCCAACCCACCCCACTCGCCCTATTGCCTTCCACTTTTCCTGTTCCCAGTGCCCAAAATGATAGCCACAGGGTCCACTTCAGGATGTACTGGGGTTCTAGGTCTTAGTTCCAAGAACCCAGAAGAAAGCTTTGGCTATAAACATGGCCAAGTCAGTCCACGCTGTCTGGGCTCCATGTCAGAGAAAGGCAAGCCAGGGTGGGGGATGGGCTGAACGAGATCTCCCTTATCCCACAGCACCTTATCAGCTCAGTGGGAGGCTGGACCCTGTGGAGGTTCCCAAATTTCCAGAGGGACAGGCTCTGCATGACAGGAGGCCCGTGAGACCTCACTGCATTGCAGAAGGTTCTCTGTGTGCCTCTGTCTTCCCACAGAGGCTGATGCTCCTATGATGGGAGGGGCAGTTTGCTGTGCTTGGGGTCTCTAACCTCACAGTCCCCTGAGGTCAGGGGCAACTTTTTCTAGCAGAACTCAGAGGAGTTCAGGGCTGAAGCTGGCCTCATCTTCACCTGCCTTGTGCGGGAAGACCACTCTATTTCATGTCAGCTCCTGTGTCAGCAGGTTGTTAAGGTCTCACGGGGCTGTTCAGGCCTCCTTCAAGGAAGGAGCCAAGTTCTCCTCTGAGGGAACGCCAGCAGATACTTGCAGGGGTGGGGAGAGGGCGAGAAGAGGGTTTGTGGAGGTGACTTCCCAAGTAAAGTGTGGACAGTTCCCGGATGCTGCTTCCTTCCTTTCTCCATACAGTGCAAATCCACAGGCTCTGGACCTTCCCTGAGGTGGGATGGGTGCTGAACAGCTCTGCCTCCAGCACGGTGCACCACCGTTCCTCTGCTTCACCCAAGGACAAGGGAGGTGAGGCCACCAGGCTGCCTCCGTTGAAGTAAAAGGTAGCCAGCACCTTCAAGTGACTCCTACCTCACATCCTGGCACAGCCCTGGCGCCGTGTGGCCAGTCCTTACTTGTGGACTTCAGTGATCAAGAAGGCCCTGGTTCTAGACCAAGGTGTCAGAAGTTCTGATGACTCACTGAAAAACCCAGCTGTTTCTAAACAATCGTTCTGGGCCAGTATCCCAACCATCAGGTCTACTGCGTGAGCTTTCTCAGTGCTAGGACAAAGTCCTGGACGTAAATGACCCAAGGAAGCGCTTATTCTGCCTCATGGTTTTAGAAGAGTCAGCCCATAGTTCCTAGGCCCCAGGCACTAGGGAAGAACATGAAAGTGACAGGAGGTACGAAGAGAGGAAGGGAGCTGGGGACAAGCCCTCAACACACACCCCTGTAGTAGGCACCTCACACTAAAACCATGATTCCCACGCAGCTCTGGGCCCTGGTCAGCAGCTCTGGGCCCTGGTCAGCAGCTCTGGGCCCTGGTCAGCAGCTCTGGGCCCTGGTCAGCAGCTCTGGGCCCTGGTCAGCAGCTCTGGGCCCTGGTCAGCAGCTCTGGGCCCTGGTCAGTTTTGTTGCCAACTAACGCAAGCAAGGGTCGCCTGGGAAGAGGACGTTTCACTTGCTCAGCAGCCATGTCTGTGAGGAATTGTCTTGGTTGCTATTTGATGTGGAAGGTGAGGCCACTGTGGGCTGCGCCGCCCCTGGGTCCTGGCTTGTGTAAGAAGGCTGGCTGAGCGGGACTCAATGGGAAGGAGTCGGAAAGCACCATTCCTCCGTGATTTCTGCTCCACGTTCCTGCTCTGACGTCACACACTGCTAGATTGTGACCTGGAAAGTGTAACATGAAACAAACCCTTTGCTCCCCCAGGCTGGTTCAGGGAGTTTACCACAGCAAAGAAGAGCAGAAGCACCAGAGGGAGGGAGGCCAAAGGCCAGACCTGGACCATAACCTCTGGCATCTCCTTGTGTTTCCAGGGAAGGCCTCCTAGTGGAGAGCCTGTGGGTCTGAGCTCTAGAGCTGAAATGACCAAGGTCTAGTCCTTCAGCAGGCTCTGCCTTCAGCTCCTGTGCTGTGTGTATGGTGGTGTGTGTGTTGTGGGGTGGGGTGTGTGATGGTGTGTGTGTGGTGGTGTGTATGGTGTGGTGTGGGGTGTGTGATGGTGCATGTGGGGTGGGGGGTGGATGCTAAGAAAGATAGGTACTACATATTTCTTCTCATATTGGCTTCTGGACTCGTATTTCTCTGTGTGTGTGTCTTTCTGTCTCTGCCTCTGGTTCTCCTTCCCTCTTTCTCTGTGGGGCATGTGAGTGTGTGCATGTAATAAAAGTAGAAGGGGAAACTTGAGAGGGGAGGAAGAGAGCTTAAGGGAATAGAGAAGAAGGTTTTGAAAAAGGGAAATTAAAGTAATCCATTCGAGGTGAAAGCAGAATTCGGGGAGTACTTGGGGAGTAGGCAGCCAGCAAGAGGGGGTGGCAAAAGGCAATAGATGAAGGAGATGAATAAGAATCAAAATTTCAAACTTTGAAAATTCAGCATTTCTATATAAGATATAAAGTAACAGTGTACTCAATAAAAGAGTGTTTGATGCTCTTCCAGTTTCCTCATAGGACAAACTGAAAGAAAATAGGCCTGACTTGTAGCATGATGGTTTCAGGTGTTATTAGTGAGAGAAATCTTCCACCTGGGAAGGCTTGCAATGCTCTACAAGGCAGTGAGACCCTGGGTAGCAGAAATTACTGAAACAAAGAAGCATGTGAACAAAACAATCCTCCATCTGTCTGCCTGTCTATGGCTTCATGATACAAACTGACTGATGGAAAAATAAAAAAAAGCATTACCCCCCCCACACACACACACAAATTGCAAGAAAGGAAAGAAGGAAGGGGCAGGAAGAGGGAGTGGGAAGGAAGAGAAGGGGCAGGGAAGTCAGCCAGCGAGCTCTCCCTACTAGAGCTCACAGCAGCCTTCTGTGGGCATTCTCTAAGAACAGAGCGTATTTGATTCCTTCCCAATCCCCACAAGCCTGCGCGTGCATCTGTGGAGTCCTCATTGTAATGTTTTCCATTTGAGATGTCCCACACCCCTCAGTATGTAGCTTTTGAGTCTTGCTTTGTTGCTGTTCACTGGTGCTGAGATTAATCCTAGGACCTCAAGCATCTCTGTTCTGTTTCTTAGCATCAAGTGGGTGCTGGCTGCTGAACTTAGCATTTTCTTCTTGCCTGGGATGACACTTCCAGCCTGGAGCCAGGCTCATGCTGTGTGAACCTGCTCATGATCTACACAAGCTAAGTAAGATAAGGCTTTTCTCTGGGGTGATCAGAGGCCAGAGGAAGATATCTGATGTCCTGCTTCATTGCTCTCCTCTGTGTTCCTTTGACACACAGTCTCTGGCTGAACCTGGAGCTAGGTTGACAGCCAGAAAGCCCCAATAATCCCTCCATCTCTGCCCCTCAAAGATCTGGGACTACAGGCACTCAATCCCTTTTACAAGAGTGCTGGGGATTTGAACTCAGGTCCTCACGTTTGCTCAGCAAGTGCTCTCACCCATTGAACCATCTCCCTATGAAGATTTTTCACGCCTCTATTTTCATCATATGTAGTTTGGTGATAACAGGAACTTTTACCCACGGCTGCTTGCTCGGAATGTGGGGTAAGGTACGGGATGTACGTAGCATCGTGCTGAGCACAGCATCGCTAGGCGTCAGCAGGTGTGTGCTGTTGTTACCACGCATCGCCATGCACAGCAAGTCACCCTCACGACGCCTGCTGCCTCTTTGCCTTTTTCAGGCTGTTGTCCATGGTAGATTCTCCTTGTCCTCATCCCACCTTTTCTGACCTTTCTCAGTGTAGAATTCATCTTTCTTCCTCCTGCTCCTCCTCCTCTTCTGCTTAGACAAAGTCTCTCCACATGGCCCTGGCTATTCTGGAACTTGCTGTGGAGACCAGGCTGGCCTCAGACTTAAAGAGAACCACCTGCCTCTGCCCCCTGACTGCTGGGACTGAAGGCATGTGCCACTATGCTTGACACATCCTTTATTCTTCTATTAGTGGAAAACGCTCTGAGAAACTAAACATACCTTGCCACTTACAAGACTCTCCTAGACTCTATTAGCAAGCAGAAAGGAACTTGTCATGAGTCTGAAATTTATTTTTAAATTACTTTTAATTGTGAGTATGTGAGGAAGTTGGGTTTATATACATGAGTGCAGATGGCCTCGGTGCTTTATGAAGTGAGCATCTCAAAACCTAGGAGTGTCACTTTTATCCAATTAGGATCAGTGAAAACACATCTAGATTGTTCTTAAATATGTTATTAACAGCCCAAATCTGGAGAAGGAGACTAATGCAACTGTGGTAGAGCCCCACTCGGCAACAAAGCTGAGCTACCAATTCACAGACCGTGAACACAGCTCCAAGGCAAAGCTGAGTCAAGGAGCCAGCCACAGGAGTGTGCACCGTTTGGTTGTGTTTAATAGAAAACCAAGCAAATGAGAGCCGGCTGGGTGCAGAGGTCAGTGGTAGAGTGTTTGGCAAGCATTCACAGAACCTCGGGAGTTATCCTTGGCCCAGCAAGAAACAGGCAAAAAAAGTCAGGATGGTGGAACACACCTGCAGCCCCAGGGACCCAGAGAGGCAGACTGAGGATCATGGGAGCCTGGACGTTCAAGGCCAGCCTGGGCGACAGAGATGGAGTGTATCAAAAAAGCACAGCAGAAGACACAGAACAGTGATCCTAAGGGCATGGAGGCAGGGGTGAAGGGCATGATGGGAACGTGTGTGGTGTGTATTTGTTAACATTAGGAACTGTGGGCTGGAAATGATTGTACTGGAGTCTCTGGAAGTCCAGAGCTGCCAGGAGATGTACAACTTTCTCCCAGGCTAATAACAGCTTCATCCTCTTACCCCCTGGGCCGTCTTCCCCAGCCCTTGCATGCTTGCAGCCTCAAGAGGGAGGAGAGGGGGAAAGGCTGGCTTTTTCTCTTTCTTTTATAGTCTACTTCTCCCTTCCCATCTTTCACGGTTTCCTTCCTTCTGGAGTTGGCCCAAGGGTGGGAGATGATTATCATGTCCTTGGGAATCAATAGAATAGGATGTTTGTTCAGAACTTGGCATTTAGTCTCCTGAAAGTCTGTGGGGCCTTGAAGATGGCCCTGCTTTGAACCTCTTATAGAAATGCCTGTGGTGTGCTTTCCGTTTCCCCGGCTGACGTTGACCCTTGGTGCCTCATCTAGGATTTCTTTGTCAGATCCGGTCACCCTCTTTTCAGCTCCTTGGAGAGGGACCCCTGACGTGGCTCCTATTACAGGCTCAGGGGAGGTTTGCTTGGTCTCTGATAAACGCTGTCTTCTTGTTCCACAGCTGGGCAACATGAGGGACGTGGTGGCTCCTGGACCAGCCTTCTCCCCTCTCCCCTCTCCTTTTTTCCTTCCTCTCTTCTCAGCCATATGTTCCACCAACCTCCAGAATGAGCACCAAGTTCTCTCAGTGGTCTTCTTGCTTCTTCCTTGTCATGGGGTGGAGAGAAAGGGCCCCTCTGTCTGAGTTGAGACAGACACCCTGTCCAAAGATACAAAGCAGCCCAAGGTAGATAATAGTTGACAGTCACAAAGGTGTTACTGACCATCCCTCAAGGAAGTCCTTCAAGGTGGGCTTAACTTTGCTCTGCAGGATGAGGGGAGTTGGCACCTTTTTTTTCTACCTTAGAGCCCTTGGTTCACAGGGAAAATGATTTTGCCTTATGCTAGTCTCTCTGTGTGTACATTTGCATGTGCATGTGTGTGTATGCGGGTACATAATGCATGTATGTGCGTGGGGGGGGGAAGATCAGAGGTCAACATTGGTATCTTCTTCAATTGTGCCCCACTTTAGATTTTGAGACAGAGTCTCTCCCTGAACCTGGAACTCATAGATTTAGCTACCTTGGCTGTCTAGTGAGCCCCACATCACCACCTCCCCAGCTCAGGATTACAGGCATCCCCCCACCACACCCGTGGGCTCTGTGGTCCCCACCTGTGGGCTCTGTGGTCCCCCACCTGTGAGCTCTGCGGTCCACACCTGTGGGCTCTGTGGTCCCCCACCACACCTGTGGGCTCTGCGGTCCCCACCACACCTGTGGACTCTGTGGTCCCCACCTGTGAGCTCTGCGGTCCACACCTGTGGGCTCTGTGGTCCCCACCACACTTTTGATGTGGGCTCTGGGATATTAGATTCAGGCCTCCATGCTTGTATGGCAAACGTCTTCCTAAGCCATCTTTCCAACCCTCACTTCTGGAATCTCACTATATAGTGCTCCCTGGCTTCAAACTCACGATTCTCCTCCCTTTGCCTCCCAAGTACCTACATTCTTTTTCCATAACTGTATCCAAATACCAGAGATGATGAACTTACAAATGAGGCTGACTTTTGCCCAAGGTTTTTTAAGGTTTTCGTTCATAGTCAGGTGGTCCCATGCTTTTGGATCCGCAGTGAGGCAGCATATTGTGGTGGGCAGTGAGAGATGGGTGAAGACGCCTAGCTCATGGGTGGGAGGGGATAAGATGAAAAGGAAAGGCCTGCCGGGCGCCTCAGACTGGGCTTGGATTTTGTGCACACAGTATTTGTAACATTTTGGGGTGAATCATTCCATTGAGAAGCACACCCCCAGAAACCTAAGGCCACTCATTGGGCCCCAGCTACCAGCAACACTGTGGAGACTAGGCTTTAACACTGGGCCCTTGCAGGGACATTTAAAATTCAGTCTTCAGCAACCAAGGGCCATGTGCTGTGTGCCTGTGAGTACAGAGGAATACATTATGACACCACAGCCCTGATTTCAAAGCCACCATGTGCGTTTGTAATCTGACACAGTGACGCTTGTCAGAGTTCTCTCCATGCAGAGATCTCCTTGTCTCAGAGTGCTCTGTGAACATGACTTGAATGTCTAACACTGAAATTTCTGTGACGGTGCTTGAGCACAGTCTGCTGTTCTGTGGTGAGGGGATTATGCTGGAAGCTTTTTGTTCCCTGCAGAGAACTTGACATCATCACTCTGATGTCACCTTCCCTGCACAGACAAAGCTTGCTTCCGCCCGTCCTCTCCCGCCTGGCTGTTTACCATCATCTGGAAGAGCAGTGTTTTGCCTACGAGGACAGAGAAGGAGGTACGGCTTAAGAACCTGGAGTAATGGCTCTGCTCAGGCTTGGGAAAGCTGTACTTCTTTCAGGACTTGGCAGCACAGACAATGCCTGGCAAGAGGCGCCCAGGCATGCTGGCTGGCGTCTGACGTCCTGGGTAACTTCAGGAGATTCTGTCCCTGAGTGACAACACCCAGAGGACTAGGTCCTTCCAGCTCTGGCCAGAGGGTGAAATAGTTCCACAGGTTTACCCAACGTTTAGGAACTGTGCCCCAAAAGCCCTTGAAAAAAACTGTCTGGAGGCACACACTTATTTTGCTCTCTCGTCACTCAATCCCATAATGTTTAGGCCAATGTAAGCTACAACACTATTACATTACAGGTAGATAAGCTAAGACCTAGGGACGTCAAAAGACCCAATCCCATACTCCACCGTGCTCCAGATGTTCCTGCAAATGGACACTGAGTTTCTTGCCCTCAGTACTCTTGGTGTTCTGGGGTGAGCAGTCCTTTGTTGGAGGCTGTTGTGGGCATTGTGGAATAAGCGGTCCCTCATCCTCATCCTCCTCGCTAAGGACCAAGCACTTCTGTTCCTATCACCACATGCACGTTGAGGCTCTGAGCTCTGGTGAGGCTGTTTAGAGACCAGAAGTTAAGCGAGGGCCTAAGGGTGAGGCTCCACCCCAGTGGGATTTAGTGTCTTTCTGAGAAGGGACATCAGAGCGCTTACCCCTTTCCCTTTGATCTCCGCCTTCCCCATCTCTCTTCTTCCCTTCTTCCCTCTCTCAAACTCACGAGCAGGAAACAGCAGAGGAAGGCCCTGTGGGTACACTGTGATGAGGTGGAATGTAGCCACGCCCCCTCCCCCCACAAGCCAGAAACAGCACCCTTTCCAGGAAACACACAAGAGCCCTGATGTCAGACTTCAGCTTGGAGAAAGTCAACATCTGTTGTCAGGTCACCTTGCTGCTGGTGCTTGGCCAAGGCAGCCCCTGCTGACTCAGCTACGCCTCTCTCTCCTGGGCTGGAACCCCTCCTGAGGTGAAGGTCCCATGTCTCTCTAGTATAGCTTCGCTCCCTCTTGTCCCCATAGGCATCACATTCTTGCTCAGTGATGTATACATCCTAACTCTTCCATAAGCTCTCTCTGTCTCTCTCTCGTCTCTGTGTGTCTCTCTATCTCTCTGTCCCGTGAGGAGCCCCCACTGCACACGAGCCTGCCGCCACGACTCCACACCGCTGCTGTGCACAGGAGCTGCCCACCTCCTCCTCAGCCTCATCGTAACTTTCCCATCACAATGGACTGATATCCCCTGAAACTAGGAGCCAAAGGAAGCCGCTCCTTCTTTTTTTCTTTCCAGCATTTGGACCTTGGTGATTCGAAAGTAACCAATGCACAGCAGAAAGCCAGAGGCATCCAGAAACTGGGCAATGGTGGGGTAGCCACCGGCCTCTCACAGTCCAAAAGATCTCCTGTCATGGATCCTGACACTGGCAGTCACATGACCACTTATTCCTTAGTCTCCGGAACTATCCTCCCATCCCGAAAGCTGGGACTAGAACCCACAAAGGCTCCCCTTTTATCAGGACAGTGCTCAGATAAATAGACTTTTAATATTCAGGGTCACACAGATACTTCAGTCAACACGGCCTGCATGATAGTGCCTTCATGAGTGCAATATCCAGGGGCTGGGAAGATGGCTCCGTGGTTAAGCTCTTGCTTATGGGGAGTAGGGATGGAGGTTCCCAAGGGGCTCTTTTATAATATCTCTCGGTTAAGAGCACAATTTCCAAAGTTTGCCTTTCAAAGACTACCAACCCTGACAGCACAGATACAGCACCAAAGAACCCATTTTGCCAATTAGCTGGCCAACCCCAGGCCTAGAGCCTCAGGGTCCTGATGGAAATAACAGCCTTCATCCTAAGGAAGGTAAAAGTTAACGAGGCTGCACACTATGCAAAAGAAAAAAAAAATCCATTACAGGAAAGCAAAATTGTTAAAAATGGGCCCTAAGTGGGTGGAGTTACTGAGCCTTCTAATTTCTTGCGGACAAATCATTCCAGCTGTTTAACCGTCCTCACAGAGGCAAGGTTGCCTGGTTATCCTTCAGCTCTCTGAGGACAGAGCAGATGCTTCTTATTCGTGGCTGGTTCAGGTGGAAGTTGACCACAGCCGTCATCTCTTTACTTCCATGCAACTGTGGGGTGTTCTTAAGAGTAGCCCCCAGGCTAGAGAGAGCTCCAGGCTGCAGTCCTCTCTCAGCTAACCACATGGAACCAGCAAGTAGATTGTTCTGAAGACAAATCCCTGGCCCAGCATGGCGGGGTGGCTGCCTTCAGGTCCCTGCTTTGAGTGCTGCAGCTTTGATGACCTAAGAGTCACAGGCAAGACACTATGGCCGAGTCTTGCCACAAATAAAGATCCCTAACAAACTCTCATCTGGGATCTGGGGAGATGGTCAGTGGTCAGCGCCCTTGCTGCTCTTGTAGAGGACCCAGTTCATTTCCAGAACCCACGTGGCGGCTCACAAACACCCTCTTCTGACCTCTGAGGGCATCAGGTAAGCCATGTGGTGTATCTACATGCATGGAAGCAATCCATTCCTGCCCTTAAAATAGACCTAAAAACAAAACAAACAAACAAATCCCAAGTGTCAAACCCCTCCTCAGGGAGACTGCAATTTGTGTCCAGTCCAGCACATGAATAAACCTTGTCACTGCTAAGACTTAAGCTCCATTTTCTGTAAGACTCAAAGTGAGAGGAGCTCAGAATCACTTCTTGAGAATGCAAGTGCAGGTCTACCATGTGGGCTCCGAGATGCAGTATTCCCAAGGTAAGCTTCTGCTCGGAAGCAAACAGGACGAAGAAGAAAGAGTTGTGGAATAAGTCTGCGAAACTTTTTGTTTGTTTGTTTTGTTTTTGAGACAGTGTTTCTCTGTGTAGCCTTGGCTGTCCTGGACTCACTCTGAAGACGAGGCTGGGCTTGAACTCACATCCACCAGCCTCTGTCTCCCAGAGTGCTGGGATTACAGGTGTGCACCACTGAGCCCAGCTAAGTCTGGGAAACTAAGAATTCTTTACCAGGCCTTTAGCATGTCTTTGTATCGGGTGTATATGGAACAAGATTCTCAAATTCCTTTGACCAAGAATCTCTTCTCTCTCTGTCCCTCCCTCCCTCCCTCCTCCAGAAATGATACTCTTTCAATAAAAAGATTACTGCTTGCCTGGAAGTCAGCACCTTGACAGACTAGAAAGACTGCTATTAGCATATCTCTGTCTTTCTACAGAATAGGCCTCTGTGCCCACTATCAACTGCACAAAGATTGTTCCCACTCTTCCCGTACCCTGGAAGCTGCCAGAAGGCTCTGGAGTCTTTCTTCTTACTCAAGATATTCACCTCTGGTTTTAAAAATAGCTTGTCCTCTTGGGTAAATGCCAGGTGACGGGTTAATCTTTAACAAGTAGAGTGGCTGGCCCGTGGAGTTTGGCCCGGTCAGTGGCGTGGGAGTGTAGTCTGTCTGAAACGGCAGGGCTGTGAACACACCCTGCGGGTGCCCATCAGCCATGGCAGAGGTGGAGGGGCAAGAGTGAGGCTGGGTCAGTCTGATACCCAGCAGAGCTCTAGGGTCACAAGCCTCACAGAGGCTTCCAGGGCAATGCGCTCTTCTTTTGGGGCTTGGCTGGATAGACTGATAATTGCCCACTATTCTTCCAGAACCCCTTCCCTTTTTTGCCACAGTGGGGCTTGAAGCCAGGGTCATTTTTCACTCGGCACCAAGAAACTGCTGAGATGTAAGTATGCCCATCAGACTATCCAGAAAAAAGACATTATCCCTGACTGTTTTACATCTACCGATGGCTCCGAGACTATTGTGGCCCAAGAAGTTTAAGTGAAAATATAGAGTAACAATTGTGAGAAAACAGGTCTTCTAACATCAGAAGCCATCTTGCTCCCCGTGCCTCTTTTCCACAGGCCTCCCTTTCCTGGTCTGTACTAAAGAACACCTTAGACTGACGTGGAAGCCAGCAGCTGAAGATGCCTACCCAGCGAGTGAAATGGAACAGAGGCCCATCCTCATGTGGATTCCTCTTGTCTGAGAGGGAAACAAGTTTCACTCCTGGCTAAGCAACCGTTGGGAACTTTCCAGCCCAACTGCATTGACTCTTGACAAATATAATTGAGTGTAGAGAGCCGAGGTTCAGACGCCATTACAAGATGGCGCCGGCATCCTGTCTCTATACTGGTAACAGCCTCTGAGAGCACATGTGCACTTGCAAAGGCGCGCCAAGCCACAGCCCCACCCCGGGCCGTCAGACGGGTACGAGTAAGCAGTCAATCAGGGTATGACACGTCACTCCACGTCACATAAGTGCGGTCGGGGCTTATTTAAGCAGCGCCATCTTGGGGCTGCGCGTCTTCCTCCATTCATTGCGGAATAATAAAGCCTGCTGCAGAAGGATCCTGTCGTCCGTGTGCCTTCTTGCTGGCGAGACGGTTACGCGGTCGTTTACAATTGAGAGCATAAATAAATTTAAAATTGGAGCAAAATGACAGCAAAAACCAGGAACTACTATGCTGTCTTTAGTCAGGCATAGTAGCTTTAACATTCAGTTACCACTGTTTCTCTCTCCCGCTTCTCCTCCGTCCCCTCTCCTCTTCATTTACAAGGAACAGCCTACACTATATCCCTTTAGTGTGCATTTCCTAAGACTGAGGACAAGAGTTCCCACACAGCGCTTGCTCAGCCCTGGACCTTACACACAACCTGTTATCCAGTCTACACTTCGGAGTCCAGCTGTCCCAGTAATGTCTGATTCAGGATCAAATCAGGATCGTGCAGACATTTGTTATGTCTCGAGTATCATTTTTGGGGGAAAGGGGCCATGGTTGGTTGGGACCGAGGGCCTCATGTATGCTGGGCCAGTGCTCTGTCACTGGGTTTTACTCTCAACTTCAATGAGGAAGAAAGAAACCAAACCTTGAAGGACATACCTCGTTCGCACATGTTGCCTTTGCCACTCCGAGCGCCATGACTCTTGATTAAAGGTCTTTTCAGCGACATATATTTCTTCGTAGTTATGAGGTATGGTGTTCTGATTCATGTCTACAGTGGGCGTGATCAACACGGGTAATTAGCAGGCTTATCACCTAAAGCATTTTTTCTTCGTGGTTTGAATGTATCCCTTGCTTCTTTTCCAAGCCCATCTTCCTCCTGCTGTCAGGCCTGGCCTCCAACCCTGAGCACTGCAGCTCCTCTGGCTCAGCTCACTCTGTCCACCGTGCAATGCCCTTTTCCATGACTCCCCAAATCTGCCTCCTGGCATCAACCCTGTTCCAGGCACCGGGAAGACCCCTGTCACTGTAGTGTCGAAATTCTCACTCCTGCAGCTGGCATCGCACTTACAATGGATTCCTTAATGTGATGGGCAGGAGGACAGTGGCGGGGGGGGGGGGGGGGGGAGGGGGGTTTGGGGGGGGGGGGGGGGGGGGGGGGGGGGGGGGGGGGGGGGGATACGTGCCATTGACGGAGAGCTCGGAGCTTGCAGCATGCAAGCTTCTTAAATGCAAATAGCAATTAAACAGCCAACTATGCTTTGTTCTGATACAGTGCTATGCACCTGATAAAGGTGATTTAGGACACAAAATCTGTTTGACCTCGAAAACTCCTTTTATCTGTGGTTATACAGGTGCGGGCCTCCTGATGGTGCCAGCAGCCTTGCTGACCTTAATCCTTATTCCTGTACTACAAGACATGAATCTTATAAACTAATGAACTAGGCACAGATGAGTCTGTTGCTAAGGTAACTGTCATCTGTTGTCAGGAGCTCTGGAGGAATCCTGGGGTGGGCAGGCTGCTGACAACGCTATAGCCGAGGCCACCTGCCTGGTCTGCAGCTAAGGATGCCCTGCTCCTCCACACACATGGGGTGGCCCGTGCCTAGCCCCATCTGACTGGGAGGTACCTTTCTCTCTCTGTCTCCCTCAGCTCAAAGATCAACCCCAGGGTATCAATGCCAGCTGGAAAGAATTCAGGAGAGGGTGCGGTCATTTCCCCTAAGTGAAAGGCCCCGGCCAGTCCTTCTCCATGTGAAACAGTCCATCGTCACACTGCAGTGCCAGGGCCAGTCACTAATAGTGTAAGGGGAAGGAAGGAACCCCCTGGCAGCTGCCAGTTTTCTCTGAGGCCTGGAGTCAGAGGGGCTGGGAAGCCACGGTGGGTTTGGTGCAGACGGAGCTGCAGCGGCTTAGGCGCCGGGGACTGCAGGGTCTCTGAGAGTGGGACCAGCTTTCGTCCTTCTGGAAGCCAGAGACTTTCCCTCGGATTTGAACTGGGAATTAGAAACCTCAGCGCCCTGCCCCTCCCGAGTCTTCATCCTTCCAGCACCCAGCACCTTTATGCCAGCACAGGGCAGGGAGGTAGCTGAGGGCCTTAACTCCTAGGGAGCTATTACTCACTGGTCATAACCCACTCACAGCGGGGCAGGTATCACTGTGCACTGTGCCCCAGTTAAAATCCACCCTCCTCCTCCTCCTGTGTCCTGGGATGCCACACCCACAAGCCCTCTGACCTACTCCGGCCTTGGTCAAGTTCAGCCTTCAGCATGGCCTGTCTCTGTGCTGCGCCTTGACTGTCCCTCTCCCTGACTTCCTCCTCCCCTGGTCTTTCCCTACGCAGATCTGTAGTGTTACCTCCTTACTTTTCTCTCATTGCTCCATCTAAAGATCACTGTGGCATCGAGTCTCCCTCATTATCGTAAGGCCCGTCATCACCCCCTCGCACACTGGACCCAGACATTCACTTGTGTCTCCCACCGCAGGCTGGAATTCCTAATACATCTGTGCCAAGTATGTAGAGAACTCTGTGTTCATGCCCCGGCCCAGCACCCCAAGAAAACTAACCCTGCTGAGAAAGAGCGGGAGGGGCCAGATATTTCAGGCCAAGGTTACTTAGACCTGAAAGGTTTGGCCTGTGGTCAGGCAGCACCACAGGCAGGCAACCCATGACAGAACAAAGCTCTCCTCATGGGGCCTGGATGTCCCAGCAGGGCCAAGGGCTGCAGACGGAGCATCCACAGTGGCCTTAGAGAGACGCTTATTCAATCCATAGCACTGGTATTCACTTTAAAGGTTAACTATGAATGGTACATACAAAAGACAAGACAACACAGGCCTAGCCTCATCCTGCCTTGCTACAGATAGAGTCAACAGTCATAGCTGACATCAGCACTATTTGAACAGCTCACAGCAGCCCTTTGTGTCACTAGCAAAAGATGTGCCAGACTGGGGTACAACCCAGCATTCAGCGTGTGCTCTGCATGTGCAAGGCTGTGTGTTTGACCTCCAGGACCCCAAAAGGAAAGGGTGCTGAGGAGATGACTCAGTTGGTAAATGCTTTCCAGGCAAGCATGAGAGCCTGAGGTCAGATGGCCGCCACTTACACATGGACACCTGCCTTAGCTGGAAGGAGGCTGGAAGAGCTCCAGGGTTTCCCAGCCAGCCAGTCCAGCTGGATCAATGACCCCCAGGTTCAGTGAGGGACCTGTCTCAAGGAATAATGTGGAGAGCAACTGAGAAAGATGCTCATGGTTGACATTCACACGCGCACACACACACGGCTTTTAAAAAGCGAAAGAAAAAAATGTCCTGTTTGCTCTGAACACAAACAAGGGACAGGGACCTGGCTGGTTCTGCTGGGTGGGGCTGTTCTATGCAGCTGTGTGTGAATCCTAAACCAAGTTCTTATGCCCTTCCCCATCCCTGCTAAATCTCCTAGGAGGAATAACACCTCCACAACTTGCTGACCGTTTACCCCGTAGGTGATGTACCAGTAGTCAAAAGGCAGCCTCTTGGTGCTTGCTAGCCTGTGTTTGGGGTAGCTGAGTCAGGACTGTGGGATGAAACACCAGCACTGATCATCACAGATGCTTGGATGTAGACCCCCTGCCACACACAGTGTGGAACCCATGCATCCCCTCCCTCAGCCTGGGGCTCGCCAGGAGGGGCCTGTTTATTTGTCTCATTTAGTGTTTGTCTTACAGTTTCCATTGCTATGACGAAACACCATGACTAAAGCAAGCTGTGGAGAAAAACTTTATTTGGCTTCCATATCACTGTTCACTATCAAAGGAAGTCAGGGCAGGAACTCAGGCAGGGCAGAAACCTGGAGGCAGGAGCTGATGCAGAGGCCATGGAGGGGGCTGCTGACTGGCTTGCTTCCCGTGGCTTGTTCAGCCTGCTTCCTTACAGAACCCAGGACCACTGGCCTAGGGACAGCCCTGAGCCCTCCCACATCAATCATTAATTAAGAAAATGCCCTATATACTTCCCTACAGTCTGTTTGTTTGTGTGTTTGTTGTTTTGTTTTTGGTTTGGGGATATTTATTTATTTATTTATGGTTTTTCAAGACAAGTTTTCTCTGTGTAGCTCCGGCTGTCCTGGAACTCACTTTGTAGACCAAAGATGCACCTGCCTGTGCCTGCTGAGTTGCTGGGACTAAAGGTATGAGCCACTACAACTAGCTCCAGGAGGCCTTTTCTTAAGTGAGGTTCCCTCCTCTCAGATGACTTTAGTTTGTCTCAAGCTGACATAAAGCTAACTAGTCCAGTGCTCAAAGAGTGCCATATAATCCTACTGCTTTTTCTAAATATATTTTTCCTTCCCCATAAAAGTGGGAAGGGGCATGGTGACTAATATTGGGATATTTTCAATTTTTTATTCCACTAGGAACGAGCTACTGTCTCACTGGGTTAAGTCTGGTCCTATTTTGTCTTCCTTCCCCTTCCCCTCTTTTTCCTCCTCTTCTTCAATCTGTTTCCTCCCCCTCCTCTGTCTCCTCCCTCATCTCCTCCTTCCCTTTCTCATTTTGCTTCTTCTGTTAAAAACCTAATATTGTTGTCTCCAACAATCAAGCCATTCACTGTGGTACTCAGAGGCTGGAAATGTGCCATCACTCGCCAGCTGCCGTCACTCTTGGTCCCTCCATGGACAGCCCCCGCACACTTGTGACCTGCAGATGTGGATGAAATCAGGGTGCCTGGCCTGTGGGGGTGGCCATCCTGGAGGGACTCAGAGTTGCACATAGCATGTACCGTGCAACAGCGGGAAATGTGCGTAGGCCACATGCACTGAACCCAGGCATGGAGGGATGTCATATGTAGACATGCAAGCATCACTGAAAATGCAAGCAAGCGGCACTTGAAGGCTGCCCAGAAGCCGGAGAATACGGCACGAAGTTGGCCTTCTGGACAGAGTGACATCAGAGGATCAAAGGGGTTTCCTGAGCATTAAAATCTTCACAGGCAGGAGCTGCAGTGATGGCTCAGTGGTTAAGTGTGTCTGCCGTCCTTCCAGAGGGCCTGAGTTCGGTTCCCAGCCCACGCATCGGATGGCTCATAGCTCCTGTAACTTTAGCTCCAGGGATCTGATGCCCTTTCTGACTTCTTGGGCACCTGTACTCAGGCGTGCATACTTACGTGTGTGCATGTGTGCATGTGTGCAAGTGCATCAATTTAAAAAAATCTTCACTAGTGCTATGGTCTAGGAAACACCACACAAATTCTTATGTATTCACATATACATCACACACAGAAGTGTAGCCATGTGCTTTATAAAACGTACATCACACAAGGAAAATCACAGGTTGAAAGCTTGCTGCCACTGGGAAGTGGAGGCAGGAAGAGCAGCAGCCCACCAACCAACAAAATTCTTCCCCAAATAAACAAACGAAATTGAATCAAAATTCACTTGCCGGGTCAGTTTTGGTGAGCAGAGCCTAACATACGGTTTCTACTGAAGGACCTGCTAATCCATCCTGTGGTTGTCTGGGGCTCATTGGATGCGTGAACAGGACATCTGTTGGGTGTGCATTACAGCGTGGTGTGTACATGCTCTGAAGCAGGTGGGTCACCGGGATAGCTCTCCTGAAAGAAGCCCACGCATGGTCCCTACACACCCACACTGTCCTCCATTTTCAGATGTGTGCTTCTATACAGCTAACCATATTCTTTATTCCAAAATTCACCATAGATAAGCCAAGGGATAACTAAGAGGAAGACAAATGGCAGGTAAGGCTCTCCCAGCATCAGCACCTTCTGTCATAGTCTGTGCTCCTGAGCCAGAATATGCAGAAGAGCAACTCCAGAGAGAAGGCTTTATCCTGTGATAGAAGCTCACATCTGCAAACCCCTGTCCAGGGCACGGAGGCAGGAGGACCGACGCAAGTTCAAGACCAATCAGGGTGAGAGGCTGAGGCCCTGTCTCAAGAAACCAACACAAAGACAGTAAAATATCTGTTTCAGCAGCCTCTGCAAGACTGGCCCCCTTGAGGGGTGGAACCACAAATGACCCTTTCTTACTGTCCGAAGCATTGTTGGTGTAGATTTGGCCCAAGCCTGTCCTCTCTCCCCTGCATTTCCTCACTGTCTCTGCAGAGCTCCCTCCTCATTTCTCCCCTGCTTTCCATGGATGCAGTCTACAGCACCCACCCTCAGGTTCTCTACTCCCCCAGAGGCAAGAAGTGCTGAGCGGGACCCAGCTCACTCTAAGTATTGAAGCCGAACTGAAAACACATCCCTTGGGAAAGACCCCACTGCAAAGTCAGCCATGGAAGCAAGACTTTGAACACCCATTGTTTCTTTGCTTTTGATCTTTTTGTGACAGAAAACCTTCATCCAGAATGTTTTTCCGTGTCGAAGTTTGTCATTGCATGGTGCTAACATCCCGGCATATCCCTCAATGAGCTGTTTGTTGAGAGCCCTTTCTTTCTGATTGCCAAGTCTGGAAACAGTGGGTTTCTTCAGCAGGGCACATTTGTGTGCGGGAAGCCCTTTGTGCCTTCATTGGCCTGGTTGTATGTGGAAAAAAAAAAAAAAAAAAAAAAGACCATATTCTTAAAATACAGAACTGACTGCGAGGAATAAAAAGCGAGAGAATCCAGTTATGCCCTTCATCTTCCTAGACACTGCGATCTTGAGTCACCAACACAGGGCTTTAGAGGGAACTGACTGAGATCTACTGCTAGTAAAGAATAGACCCAAGAGCTGAGCCGACCGGCTGCTGCAGTGTCTATATTCCTGACTTTGTTATACTGCTAAGTTCACAACTACATTCATCAGGCCCTAGAGTAGAGTTGGGTGTGTGCCTGTGTGTGTGTGCATGTGTGAATAATAAAAATGAGGCTAGAGAGATTGCTCGCTGGTTAAATTGCTTGCCATGGAGTATCAAGACTGGACTTCAGATCCTCAGAACACATGGAGGCCAGTGGCCTCGTGGCCATCAGTGACTCTACCTCAGAAAGTGGAGACAAGGGCTCTCCAGAGCAAGCCAGAGAGACCACACTGGTGAGCTCTGCAGTTCACTGAGACACCCTGACTCAGTGAATAAGGTGGAGTAGGAGAGCTGTCAAGGATGATTCCTGACACCAACTTCAGGCTTCATGTGTGTTCACCTGCACACACATTCACACACATGTGTGTACCTACATAAGTACAGTCATGCACACACACATACACACAAACACACATGTGCGCCTACACAAATACAGACATGCACAAACACATGAGCTCAAACAGAAAAAAGACAACATTGAAAATTGAACAGTTTTCACTTTAGAGGAGACATTTACTCTGTAGACGCTGGCCAGAGTTTGGGTCTGGAAGCCTGAGGTTAGAGTTAAGGTCACATTGAGTATGTGCCTGCACAGGTTTCCTTGCACGATCTGAAAAGGACAGAAATCCAGCCAGGCATGGTGGCGCACGCCTGTGATCCTAGCACTGGGGAGGCAGAGGCAGGCAGAGCTCTGAGTTCCAGGCCAGCCTGGCTACAGAGTGAGTTCCAGAGCAGCCTGCTTACAGCCTGAGCTTCAGGATAGCCAGGGCTACACAGAGAATCCCTGTCTCAGAAAACCAACAAAGACAGGCAGAAACCAGTTTTTTCTGCCCACATTAGAAGCACCTCCGAGGCACCCCTCCCTGGCCATGAAGAGATATGGAGGAGAGAACCAGGGCCTCCAGCTTGCTGGCCAAGCCTCCACCCTAAATCACCCCAGCACCAGGGAGCTTCTTAGCTGAGAAGAAACCAAACGGTCCCATTAAAGAAAAACCCTTCCCACACGCCTGCTGGGGGTCACTCAAAGAAAACCTGGCTGACTGCCAGGTCATGGGATAGAGTCTGCCCATGTAGATCCCCAGGCTTCCAGAAAAAAAAGGTACCAGGTCAACACAAAACAAGACAGAGCACACTCAGACACGGAAACAATGCTGGGGGCCAGAAAGGAGTCTGAAGCTGTCCTACCCGGGAAGCAGAGGCTGCAAGTCTCAAAAGTCGGGAGAACACGAGTGGGTGTTCACGGGGCTGGAGTTCCAGTAGAGAGGACAGAGCAAGCACAGGATCAAAGCTGAGTGTTTCCTCACAGACTGCCAGGAAAGTGTGAGTTTGTATATTGAAAAGGGCCAAGTGGCCCAAATGGTTAATGAATGAACACTGAAACTGTGGCAAATCCCCGAAACACCAGAGTACAGAGGCAGCTGACTCCGCTTACGTCAGCGAAGGCCAATAAAGGAAGGAGGGGACCGGAGGGAAAGAGCTGGGAGAAACTTTTCAGAGAAATATTTAAAAGGATCACAAACTAAAAGGTGTTGCAAAAGCTCAGTGCAATGACTGAGACGGACTCAGTTTCCAAGCCGCACCGGACAGCGCAGGAAAGTGGTGCGTAGAATACAGATGCAAACAACCCTACCACAGGTGTAGGGACGGTGTATTTTTACTCCAAACAGCTGAAAACACCGGGAACGCACACGGGAATGATAATTAAGTCATGGAAACAGATGTTCCTGTGGATTCAAGTTCTGAGTTTTCACAAAATTTAGCTCTCATAGGAACTAGCATGTGTGACCCTCTGTGGACAACACAGGCTTCCATTCACAGCACCATTAGCCCAGGAAGACCAGACGCCAACAGGGCGGCCAGTACAGACCGCTCCCTAGATACACAAGCTGTGGGAGCCAGTCACGTGGATCCAAAGAAGCGTTTCCAGACTAACCTCTGACGGGCTTTCATTTTTAGAGATAGGAAACACTTTGATTGCATATATGTTATATGTGTGAGCAGATATACATGTGCAGGCATGCCTACGGCTGCGTGTGTATGTGCGTGCATGTCTGTGTGTTTGGAGGCCAGAGAACAGAGCGAGCTTAGGTGTCACCTAAGGAATCTTTTAGGTCTCTCACTGGGTTGGAGTCTGCCGGGTAGGCCAGGCTGGCTGGCCAGTGAGTCTCAAGGACTCCCATTTCCTTCTCCTGGGATGACCAGTAAGTATCACCATAGTTGGCTTTTGCACTTGAATTCTGGGGACTGAATTTAGGTCCTCTGGTTTGCGAGCCAAGCACTTTACTGAGGAGCCATTTCCCAGGCCCAGATATTTTTTATATTTCAAAAAGATGGCTGGGCTGTGTGTCAGTGGTGGATTGTTTCCTGGCATGCACAGGCTCGTGGTTTCCTGATGATAGTGGTTCTCAACCTGTGGGTCAAGTCTCCTTTAGGGGTGGAATGACTCTTTCACAGGAGTTGCCGAAGACCATTGGAGAACACAGATCTTTACGTCACAGTACGTGACAATAGCAAAATTACAATTATGAGTTAGCAACAAAAATGATTTTACTCTTGGAGTCACAGCATGATTAACTGTGTTAAAGTGTTGCAGCATTAAGAAGGCTGAGAACCATTGCCTTATGACGTCACAAGAACAAACAAACAAGAGCACAGCAGCAGGCTCTGGGCCTACAGTAGAGACTCAAAACTTAAACCTGCCTTCTCTGTCTCCTCAAACTGTATTTGAACAACAGTGATGGAATTCCCCATGTCACTACACTGGCAAAAGAACAAAACTGTGGGCACACACGAAGTCCTTTTAAATGTGGGGAACAGCAGGCAGGCTGCAGAATGCCAGCGGACAGACAACAGCAGGCAGGCTGCAGAATGCCAGCGGACAGACAACAGCAGGCAGGCTGCAGAATGCCAGCGGACAGACAGTGGTGACAGACGGAAGGAAGGAGCCTGGAATTCTCTTAAAACTCAAATGAAAGTCATTTTCTAACTGGTGCATGAGAGCGCACATGTTAATGGGGTAGCTACCAAGCTCCGAGTCCTCATTCTCTGTAAAGAAAGCTGGCAGAGCCCCAGCTCCAGCAGTCAGGGTGGCTTGGTCATCTGTGCTCTGTGAGCCGCTCGGGACCCTTACAGCAATCGTCACCCTGCAGTGACCATTTCACTTTCAGGTTGGCACTGCTCTGGGTCTTGAGCGAATGCTCTCACCCCCTGCCATACCCAGCCCAGCTGCCTCAGACAGCCAGCCTATGTAGTTCCTGTTTTCTCTCCGGAGCTAGCCGAACTCCAGCTCCTTCAGCCCAGGCTCTCCACAGTCGTGGACTGCTCTGCTTCTCTCCCCAGTTACCCACAAGCCCCTGGGGCCCAGGAGCCATCAGTCAGTCACCCTGGCTGTAGACTGACAACCGCCCAGAACCTGCTTCGCAGTTTCCAGCAGGACGTGTGCTGCAGTTGTTTTATTCTGTGTCTGGGTGTTGTGCATGGACCTTTCTCCTAGACACAGTAAGAGCTAAATTATTTTGTTGATTTTTTTTTTCTCAAGACAGAGTTTCTCTGTGTAACAAGCTTTGACTGTTCTGAACTCTCTAAGGAGACCAGGCTGGCCTCAAACTCATAGATCCATCCAGCCTCTGAGTGCTGGATTAAAATCATGCACCACCACACCTGGCAAGAGACAATTTTTTTAAAAATTGCAAAAAAAAAAAAATCCCTTTTTAAAAAGTTCTTGTGGGAGAAATAGAGTAATTACTTAATAAATTGTTGACTATTATATATAAGTATATATTAGAAAGGTAATTTCAATTCTAACTTGCCACTCTACAATAATGAGAATAATACACTTTAAAATAAAATGGGGGAGGGAGTGAGGGTGGACAGATGGCTCAGAGGTTAAGAGCACTGTCTGCTCTTCCAGAGGTTCTGAGTTTAATTTCCAGCAACCACACTGTGGCTCACAGCCATCTGTCCTGAGATCTGGTGCCCTCTCCTGGCATGCAGGTGTACATGCAGATAGAGCACTCACCTACATTAAATAAATAAATATAATTTTAAAATAAATAAAATGGGACTGAGCGTAGTGGCACACATCTTTAAGGCCAGCACATGGGAGGCTAAGGCAACAGATCTCTATAAGTTCAAGACCAGCCTGGTGTACATAGTGAACTCTAGGCCAGCCAAGGCTACGAAGTGAAACTCTGTCTCCAAAAAAATGTACTTCAGTGGGAAATCATTTGCCAAGCATGTGCCAGGCCCTGAATTTTATCTCCAGAGCAGCAAATAAATAAACAATGTAATTATAAAATAACATTCTGATGGGGTCACTGTTGTATAAACCAATTATGGTTCATAATGCTGGCCTCACCCATATTGCTCATGGATGCACGCTTGCATATCATGTGTCCAATTTTCCTTGAATGATTTTTCTGCTATGCCATGAGCTAGTTCAGGAGAATACATTAGTGTCTCTTTTCCCCCTCTCTCTCCATCCTCAATTTGTAGAGTATCGAATTGGTTAAAACAACAAGAGCCAACAGGAATGTTCTGGAATAGAAAGACAATCAGATAAACCACCTTTAGGAAATTTACATGGTGATTACATAAATAGATTCTTGACAGGAGACTTGTCAAGCTAGAGGACAGAAGTTGGATGTACTGGTCCTGGGTCGGAACACCTGGTGCTGCTTAGCAGGTAGCCTGGGCCACAGTAGGAAGAATGTCGAGCTTCAGCAAGGGCTGGCCCCAACACGTGCTCTGCAAGATGGTCTCATGTTTGACAGAAGCATGGAGAGCCTGGGTAGAGCCTGATGCTGCTCAGTTGTTAGACGTGGGCAGACCATCAAACAAGAGTCAGCACTCCAGCAAACACCCTCTCGTCCTTGGGAACTGGTCTAAGTTGGCAGCAGAGGCTGCCAAGGTGGAGAGTGATAATCTAAAGTTCCAGGAATAGAGTCAAGCACTTTTTTACGCACTCAACAGGAGAGAATGGGTATGCTAGGCCAGGGCATCCTGGCCATGCCTGAGACTTTGGCAGCTCAGTGTCAGGGCCGCTGTGGACACTGTCCTCCCAACACAGAGACTTCTGAGTTTCCTCAAAAAGCATCCAACCAGACCCTTGGATCCACTTCCTTCCCTTCTCTGTGGGAGGTTTCTAGCTTCTAGCTTCAGAACTCTCTCCTGTTTCAACAACAGTGAAATCCATGTGTGCTGAGTCTTGATGTTTTTTACTTCGGCGAGCTCAGGAGGAGATGGGAGGAAGCTCAGAAGGAGACGGGAGGAAGCTCAGAAGGGGACGGGAGGAAGCTCAGGAGGAGACGGGAGGAAGCTCAGAAGGAGACAGGAGGACCCGGACACGAGTGATCTTCTTCCCAGCAATGAAGGAAACGCGGCCCCTGGGCCTCATCACTGTGGCTCTGCCGGTCACGGAGCTCGTGGGATGTGAAAATGGGAAGTGCCAAAGACTGCTGACTTTGTCCTGTACAACGCTGCCCTCTGAGTGTTGCACAGGGTGTGTGCTCCTGCCATCTGCATGGAGTGCCTGTCATTTTGTCCAGACAGGTCTCCGTGTCAACCTAAATGGCTCTCAAGGTGTCATCACCTGAGTGGGGTACCACCGTATCTCAGCACCACAGAGGTGACAATAGCTAGAGAAAAACCTGCACCAACAAAGCCATGCCCCCAACGCCTACCCTCAGTACCTGACCCCAACATCCAAATAAAATTCAACAGCCTTTGCGCCAAGGGTGCCAACATGCCAGAGAAAGGTCTGTTTCTTTAATACATCCTTGTGGCGCTTTGAATGACAATGGCCCCCCTAGACTCATGTATTTGAATGCTTAGTCACCAGGCAGTAGAACGGTTTGGGTGATTAGGAGGTGTGGCCTGTTGGAGGAGGTGTGTCATTGGATAAGAGTAGTAAGGTTTCAAACCACCTCAGGCCCAGTCTCCCCTCTGTCTGCTGCCTGCAGATCAAGAAGTAAATTGAGTTCTCAGCTACTTTCCCAGCAGCCTACCTGCGGACACTATGACCCCCCCACAGTGATGATAATGAACTTTCTCTCTAAGACTGAGCAAACCTCCAGCCACATACTTCCTTTTCTAAGAGCTGCCTTTGTCATGATGGCCCTTCCCAGCCAAAGAGTGGTGACCAAGATAACAATTGGAGAAACTCAGCATCTATGTGTACAACAAGTGAAACTTGACCCCTCTCTAGAATCTTACACGTTATGAAAATCAACATAAAGTGAGTTGAAGGGACAGAAGTTTCACTTAATGGTGAACACTCGCCTCGTATGGGCAGGCCATGGATTTGATCCCCAACACCGAACAACAAAAACAAACAAACAAACAAAAACCGTTAGTCTTCTTTAGACCTAACAGTTGGGCACAAAACTATGAAAGAACCAGAACAAAACAGGGATGCAATTCAAGTGATTGGCCTGGGCAAGGAGGTTTTTTTGTTGTGAAAACCAGACCAAATGGGGTTTCATCAAACTAAAAGGCCCTGCACCATCGGTGGCATAGCATGGTGAGGGCAGCTGCAGAGGAAGCACGCAGGCTCTCCATCTGACCCGGAGCTGGCGTCTAAGACATGGAAGGAACTCAACATCTCAACAGTGGGAAACAAGGAATCTCATTTTAAAAGAGACCAAACAATTTTGACCAGACAGATCATTTCTCACAGGAAGATACACATTTTGGGAGACCGAGCAGGTAAGAAGCAGCTGCAAAGATGGTGCCAAGAGGGGAAGAAAGCATGGGAGGTGCCCACAGCTGCACAGGTACAGTTTGCTAAAGACTCATGAACAAAGATGAGCCATAGCATCAGCCAGCAGAGGGTCCTGGGGTGCTGAGATAGGAGGGGCCCCATGGTGGACGGAGAAGCTGCATAGAGCTGGCTTCCTTCAGAACCTCTCAACATGACCAACACTGGCTTTAAAAAATACAGTCTAGGCATTGCAAAAATGTTTAGTTGACTATTTTAATGACTTTGTTTTTCTTACAGGGTTTAGAATGGTGCCAGGTTCACCTGGCAGGCAAAAGGGTAGTTACCAAGATGATCACTTAAAGCTGGTTTACACTGTTACATACATTCAGCCAAGGAGTGATTTAAAAAATGCACCCTCGAATTGATCACCAGAGATTCCAAATCAAAACCACAGGAAGATATCAACGCACCTGGCTCAAATGTCTGTGACCAGGAATCAATGAGCCGTAACGCTGTGAGGCTGCAGAGAGGCCAGAGCCTCTGTGCATGGTTGGTGGGAATGTAAATAAGTGTAGCCATGACGGCAAACAGTGCAGTGGTCCCCAAATACTGGAGACAAAACTACACAGGAACTAGAAGTCCTGCAAGATCTACAGGTGGTAGACAGTCAAAGGAAATGAAATCCATACCGTAAGAGGACACCTGTACCCCATGTGTATTACAAGATTGCTACGCATGCACAATGGGCTACTATTTGGGCATGAAAAAAGATGAAATCCTGTCATTTGTCACATGTTGGACCTGGATGACATTGCATTTAGGAAATAAACCGAGCCCAGGAAGAAAGCACTGGATGACCTCACTCACATGGAACCTAGGCTTCATATCACAGAAGCCGAGAGCAGACCTTAGTCCTCAGAGACTGAGAGAGGAAGGGGAAAGAGAACAGGAGCGCTTTGTCACTGGCATAAAATATGTAAATGGGAGGAATAAATCCTGGTGTTGACACAGCAGGTGACTACAGTTAACAAGACTATTGCATTTTAAAATAACTAGAAGAGAGGGTTCCACTGATCTTGTCACAAAGAAATTACTAAAGCTTGAAATTATAATATGCTAATTACCCCAGCTTGCTCGTTACACAAGATGAATATGTATAAAACATTATATTGTACCCCATAAATATGCATGGTTAATATATGTCAGAGCAAACCGAACAAAAGCAATACAGACCCAAGTCAAAATACGAGGGCCTTGGCCCAAGGGTGAGGGAGGAAGGATGCAGCCAAGACAGGCTGCCAGGCCTCTTGAATCCATTCTGCACCCAGCAAAGGTGTTTTAACCCGTAAAGAGTGAATCGGCATTGATTGCTTCCTCTTGGCTAATGAAGACGCACTTCCTATTGCTTCTGTGGCTGAGAGAAGACTTAAGACATGTGTGAACTGGGAACGGTTCTTACCTCACTGTCAGTACGATTAATATACACGAGGCAAGCCACGTTCTCCTACCCCCCTCCCATACTCCCACTTTCCAGCCCAGGAGACAGGCAGCGTTGAGACTGCACCTTCATTTCCCAGCCCCCACTGGCCATCTCTACCTCCACGAGGCTGCCAGGGAACTCTGTGGGCTGGACTCAGGGAGGGGACAGATGCGCTCACTTTACACAGACCAACCTCCTTTGATTCACAGCCAGAGAGGCCTCTAGGAAACGAGAGAACACTTCTTCATTTCACTAATCCAGAGATCTCAGGCCAGAAAACTACGGGCCTCCACAAAGAATGAGGCCAGCACGTGCCTGGTTCTACGTTCTACCAGCAACACCAGGAAGAAAGTGTGGCAATAAAGTTGATTCCTGTTTCAAAGAAAGGATAAACTTCACGACAGGAGGTAGAAGTCCTGATACGACATAGCCCACCCCGCTCCGCCTGCTGTGCCCCTGAGCTGCCCTTTTCTGGGAAGGCAAGGTCTGGCGAGGTTGCCCAGTCTGGAAGGCAGCTCTGGCAGGGCTGTTTTGTCTGGCAAGCACAGTGCACTTCAGATGTTTGAATTAGCTGCCAGCCTTTAAAGATCTGCTGGTCTCATACTAACAGACTGAACGCTGGGCTCCTGGCTCCCTCTGGCAGAGCTGGCTAGCCTGAGTGTAGGCTTCTGCTGTCCCCACAGTTAACCCGATCAGGCCATGGCTTCTCACAGCACTTCTGCCCCTGCAGCAACAGAGCTGGCCATCTGAGGCATGCATGGGTCCCAGAGAGCTCCAAGAACAGCTCCACCCCTGGGGTCAGGCCAGATGAGTTCAAATCTGAGCCAGAGAAATGACCTGGGCTTTAGATGCTTCTTAGGATCCAAGGTCTGAAGCCAGGGCTAAGAGCAGCTAGGCCTGAACGGGCTAAGACTGGTTAGGGCATGGAGAGTGGGTAGCAACTTATTTTCTTCTAGATGTCCTGTGGTGGTGAACACCATTCTAGAATCTCTTTGTTAGCTCCAACTAAAATCTGATTTTCTTCACTCCCTTCTCTCTAGCGCTACCCCCGACTGGGCAGTAAGGAAATCACTTCTCGTTCTTTCCTTAAAACAGCCTTGTTTCTTTGTTTTTTGCCTCTGGGCCTCACTGTTTTGGCTGTCCCATTCTCAATACCAAGTAATTTTTCCACATTTTCTTTCAAGCTCAGGTGAGGCTGGGAACAGCACCCTTTTCTTTTACTATTGAAGTCCACAGAAAGGCTTGCTTCTGGTTCTGTGCCATGCTTAGCATCTCAGAACCCACGGCTGCTTTTCACAGCACTTTAACTTAGTCGTAAACTGATTGTGATTAACAAGGAACTGAGAAACCACACGGTGGTGTGAAAACCAAGATTTTTTTTTTTAAGATTTATTTATTTGTTATGTATACAATGTTGTGTTTGCATGTACACCTGCATGCCCGAAGAAGGCTCCAGATCTCATTATAGATGGTTGTCAGCCACCATGTGGTTGCTGGGAATTGAACTCATGACCTCTGGAAGAGCAGCCAGTGCTCTTAACCTCTGAGCCATCTCTCCAGCCCGAAAACCAAGATTTAATTCAAGTACCAAGAAGCAAGCCTCATTTTGTGGTCAGGACCATCATCTCACATGTAAAATTAAAGGGTCCACATGTGTGTTCATAATAGCTGTAGTTTCATACCTACAGAGGAATTTATAATCCGTGAGTTTCTAAGCTACATTTGCTTGGGGCTTGAGTGTTAACGGGCCCCTGCTCCTCATTCTGTTTGCCCCCTTCTGTCCTGCTTGCTCTTATTAAACTAACCCTCAAAGGTCAGGCTAACAAAAGCTGCTCAGCCAAGAAACAGAACTTCGGCCCAAACCTTCCGTCTCTAGGCAGATCTGGAGGTCACTTTTCTGGGCCGGGGTTATGCCTGAGGAGATGGAGACCTAGAAAGTTCAGCGCTTGTGCATGGCTGGCATCCCCAGTCTGTGCTAGTCGTGGGGCTGTGGTCCCTCACGTCTTCCATGGCCCACAGCCCGGGATGCTACAAGCCGGACTCAAGAAACCGTGGGGAAGCGAGCCTTGCGCAGAGACCACAGAAGTCAGGAGCCTGGAGCAGACAAGAGCGCGGTTTCTGAGCCAGGTGGCCATCCCAGCGCAGCCCAGTCCTGACCGTGGTGTTCAGGAGCCGCTGCACTGTGCTAGCTGCCTCTCGGAACCCTCGGGAAAAGCCAGATTCCTCAGGAGCGATACAGACCGCAGAGGGGCTTCGCACGTTGGCGGGTCGGAAAAGTCGAACATCTTGTCCACGATTAAATAAATAAAAACGAAATCGGAAGCCAAGGTTTCCTCTAGCAAGCAGTGGCAACATCAAACAAAACCCATCACACCCTTTCACAACATTCACGCTTTGACGAGAAAGGAGGGGATGGGGTCTTTTCGTTTGTCTCTAGTCTCTAAAAAATGCCTGCCCCGGAAGGACAGGGACCTTGGGCAGGGACGGAAGGAGCCAGCTGGGCGCCTGACGGAGACTCCTGAAGTCTCAGAACTCGGAAATCCTCCCGGGATCCAGGCCGGGAGCAGCGAGCGTGTGGCCCGGCTCGGTGGCTTGCGGGAGGACCACGGAGTCCTTGCGCAGTGCTCACAGCCCCCACGGATGGGAAAGCAGCTTTGTTCCATCGCTGCGAGCCAGCCCTCAAGTGCGGCTTCTCGCCTTTCCCAGTGGCTGGAAGGTGCGCGCTGCGGCTGCCTAGGCCGGGGTTCTTTGTGGGAACCCAGGAGCGGTCGCCACCGACCCCGGCGCCTGCGGGGCCTCGGCCAGCGCGCGCCACCTCCAGGCGAGGCGTGGCGCCGGCGTGCGAGCATCCCCTCGCAGCCTGCCCCTTCTCCCGCCGCCTGCCCCCCAGCCGAGGTGGCGGATACTCACGTTTCAAGCCTTTGCCAAAGTGCCCGGACCCCGGTCGCCAACCAGAACCGCGAGGACGCTGTGCGGGGCCCGCCTTGCGGGCGGCGAGAACGGCACGCAGCCGGCCAGCTGGCAGCCCCTGATTTTCCGCCAGCTCCCCCAAACGCTCCCCGTGCCGCCAACGCAGCTGCCCGGTTTAATGACTGCCAGGCGGCCCGCCCCTCCCCCTCCCCGAGGAGCGGCAGGCGACCGGCCTCGGCCGCGGGGCAGACCGCGCGCGGACCCACCACGCCAAGATCCACACGCCAAACCCCTCCGGGAACCTCGCTTCCCCCGGTTCAGCAGGAGCCACCACCTGCGGTTCCCAGCAGCGTTTCTTTGAGGAAGCAGGCGAACGCACCGAAGCGCGGCGAGCGCCGTGCAGGTGGGCTAACCTGCATCGCGCACGGGCAGGGCCGTGCGCGGCCTCCTCCGGCCGCCGCGGGAAGTCCTGGGGCCGCGCGCGGCGCAGCCGGGCCCTGCGGCAGCGCCTCGCGGCCCGGCGGCGCGCGCCAGCCTCCTCCTCCGCGCCCAGCGCTCTGTTTCATCGGGACCTTACTGTGTGGGGACGCTCCGCTGCGGCTCGTCCACCTGGACCATTTCAAGGCGCGAGTGGCTCCCGGGGACAAGCTGGGGGACACCAAGCGGGGAGGGGTCGGGGGAGGAGGGGGTCGGGTTTGCGAGTGCAGCACCGAAGCCGACTGTTCCGCCGAAAGTGATGTTTTAGAGCGAGCTCGAGGCCCAGCACGGCGCGGCCTGGCGGCCACGCCTCTCGGCCCCCCGAGGGTCCTCACCCTAGCTGGCTCCGCCCAGGACGCTTCTCGGGGCGCACCTGCTTCCACTCTGCCGAGTGGTTGCCTTGGAAACCCTGGAGAGCTGCCGCTCCCAGCAGACACGCCGTTGCCCTGACAACGGCGACCCAGCGCTGGGCGTGCCGCGGAGAAGGGCAAGGGATGCCGCTTCACGTACGGATTCGGGCTGTGTGGGGACTGGTTGGCAGGGCAGGGTACTAGGGGGTGCAGGCTGAGCCTCAGAGCCTGGGTGGGGTCGGGGGTGTCACGGTCTGGGGGCACCGTGTCGCTCCCCCCTCTCCACAAGCGAGTTTACGCATGGCAGTAAAATACACTCCGTAGCTCTTTCTAGTGTCTCTCTTCGTTCCGCTGAAGATGCTGAAAAGGGATTTTCCAGCAGGAACTGGCCCCGGTAGGACTGAGTTAAAAAGCCCTTAAGCGTGTTGGGAAGAGAGCGAGGCCCTCCCGGGGATAACAGTTAGCCACGGATGATGTCATACGCAGACATTCAAGCAGTCCGGCTGTGTGAGCGCATGGCGACACATTTTCACTCGTTGTTTGAGAGAGCTGGGGCCTAGGAAAGCTAACCGGATTTATTAAAAACCTGAATGTGCGCGCTCCATCTTGAGATCTGGGGAAGGAGCCTGACCTCACCAAGCCGCACGTAAGCACTGCTTTGCGGAAGTGGGGCACGGCGAGGAAGAGCGAGCTGAAAAGCAACTTCCTGGGCTACGAAGACTATGAACGCCGCAAAGACTGGTACGGAAGAGCATGCAAGCGTTTGAGTGCTCTGCTTCAAGTAAGACAGCGGAATAAAGGAATAACGTGCAGCAAAACGTTCAAAGCCCACAGATTAGACATCTAGAAAAATATGAAGCCGGGTGTGGTGGTGCACGTCCGTAATAACAGCACTTGGACGCAGAGGCAGGCGGATCTCCGTGAGTTCGAGGCCAGGGCTTGTTGCCACATGAAGCTAGCCATAGTTACTGAGCCAAGTAAACTTCTTTGCTTTATAAAACACTCAGCCTCAGACATATTGACACAGAAAGAGAAAACATGTCAGCACACCCCATGCTTCACGTGTGTATGGCTTCCTTCTGTGTTTAAGGCACAAGCTTAGGTCTGATGTAGGCATGAAGTTACTGTGTTATTCAAATGCTGACTTCTGTACCTCCCGTATCTGGTTGCAGTGCTTGCTCTGAGAATCTCCTGTCTAAGTGCTGTGTAAACACTGCTCCCCAGTTGTCCCCTGGTATGCCAATAAAGCAACTTACAGCCAATCACTGAGCAGGAGAGAGAATAAGGCTGGACTTCCTGCCATCCAGGGGAGGAGAAAGCTGGGGATTCAGCCATGGGCTGAAGTCCAGGAGGGATCAGAAGAAAGAGCCCAGCAAGGAAAACTAAAAAATGCAAGTATCTCTGGGATGCTCGCTGGGAGGAAGTTAAAATAGCTTAGACGCTTAAGAATAGAGCAATAGCTGCTTGGTTCTTTTGCTGTAAAGTTTGTTAATATAATAGAGTCTCAATTATTTGTGTGATAGCTGGGTTAAGAGAGAAACTAAGAGAGACAAACACAGCTTTATAAAAATAACACTCACGGTCTATTTAGACCATTTCCCATTTGCCTTGTGAGATATTATGGCTGTGAAAGGGGTGTCTTAAAATGTTTGCCCTCACTAAAATGGAAAGGAGTTATCTAAAGGCTGGGGTCTTTAAGAGTCGTTCCCACAATTCTCATCATGCCGTGTGACCCCAGCCATTCTACCCCATACATTATCCTGAGTGAATGAGAAGATGTGCCTGTCAACTCAGAGATGTGTAGGCAGTTACTCATATCAGCTGCATTCCTGATCACTAAGAGCCAGTAGGCGCTCAAATGCCCATTGGTGCTGACGTAACAAAACACATTGCTGAGTTTCTGTCAGTGAGGTTCACTCAGCAACAGAGAGGGGCATGTGCCCAACCTACACAAACATGGAGAGACACTGTGCGCTGAGCCTAGTGACCAGACCCTGACACGGAAGGCTGCATATGGGATGCCTGCTTTAACTTCTAAGACACTCCAGAATGGGCAAGACTTTGGTTTCAGGAGCAGAGGATGCTGGGGCCTGGAGGAAGTGGGGAGGAAACCCTGTGCAGCCAAACGCAGTGTTCTGTGCTCTATGTGCCGGCTGTGCTGCCGGTCACATGACTCTGGACACTGCAGACGCCCAGCGAATGGCACTGTCAAAGTTCCATCGTAGCTACGAGCCTGAGACCATTTTCTGTTATTGGGACTAAACCCTAGAAACAGGGCAATCTGTCGAGAGCGCAGGCCTATTGGCTTCTGAACCAAAGGCTGAGAAGACTGACATTGAAGAGCTACCTCTGATGAGGTGTTTCTTGGTGACACGGACTCCTCGGATTTGGAGGATGACAGTCCTCTACTGTGAGAGGGACACACGGAGAGACAGAACCAAGTCGGCTTTGTGACTGACCCCCTGTGGAGGCAACCATTCCCTATTAACCCATGAAGTGAATCTGCTGACATGACCTCATCACCCTTTAAATGGCCTTTGACAGCCATTTTGGCAGATCTGATGGTGTAAATAAGTATGGCCCCCATAAGCTCATACATTTGAATACTTGAACAGTTGGTGGAACTGTTTGGGCAGGATTGGGGGTGTGGCCTTGTTGGAGGAGGAGTATCCTAGTTAGCTTTCCCTGCCTCCTGTTTATGGGTCAAGATGTCAGCTCCCAGCTACTGATCCAGCACCATGCCTTCCTGCCTGCTGCCATGCTTCCTTCCATGGTGGTCATGGACTCACCCTCTGAAACTCTAAGCCCCCAATAAATCCTTTCTTCTGCAAGTTGCTTTAGTTGTGGTGTTTTTATCACAGCACTAAAAAAGTACTTAAGGCAGTGGGGATTTTCAGTCCATAGCATACCTTAACAAAACAGACTAAAAGAAAAAGAAAAATTCGTACATTTTATCCATCTATTTAAGTTGTTATATTCATATAGCAGGAGTTTCTCTACACATTCAGTCTACAAAATTAATCTGCCTTTCTTTCTTCTTCTCTTTCCTCCACCACTGCAAGCTAAGTGCAGAATCCAGGCATGGTGTTCACATTTGTCTATCTCTCTCTCTCTCCCTCTACCCCCTCGCCCTCCCCATGCACTCCCTAATTCTTTCCGCTGTATAAGTACTCTGCAGCCCTGCCTGTGGGTTTAAGGGGTTTACATGGCTATTTGGTAGTTGCCTGGCTTTCTGTTCTAGAGACCTCAGCCACATCCACATGGACACACCATGCATGCCTGAGGTTATGGCTGTATCCCAGGGCCAGGCACATAATTCAGCCCTGATAAACAATCCCTGCGCCAAGGCAATCATGAACCCTGGAAAATCCACCACGAGTCTTTTCTCCAGCTCATCTGTGGTCAACGTTAATTCCATTGCCAGAAACTTTTCTAAACTAAAACTGAAATTTGGACAGTTAGGAACCATTTTTGCTTATCTCAAGTGCTCTTCTCTGGGCTGGATGCCCAGTACAGACTCAGGGGGCCACAGCATGAGGGGAGACACGGGGAAGCTGGGGTGTGTCTGTGAGCTGCTTGGCTGGCTGGCTCACTCCCTTCTGTTTCCAGTCTTCTCTGGGCCTGCACACTCAGGATGCTGTTTCACTCAAGGCTGAAATTCCAGGTAGTCCCTTTAAAGCACACACGATTCAATTAACCATTTTAAGAGTGTGTATCAGGGTCCAAACCCTTTGGGATCAGGCTGGATGTTAACAGAAGCCGAAGAATGCAGAGAGACAGGCTGCGAAGTCTCAGTGAGGGGAGAGGTCAATGGCTTTGGACATTTCTCTCCCAAGGAACTAATTAGATGCACAGTTTATCTGAACTTGGTCTTCAGTTGTTTATCTACAAACACCACACTCTCTTCCTTTCCAGGTCAGGAGCAAGCGCCCAGATCCTTCCTGCTTATTATGCTCTCTCAGCAGAGAGGGAGAGAAAAAAAAAAGTTCAGTCTCGAGAGGCAGGTGTTTTTCCTCTGCCTATCATGACCAAAACATAAATCTGTAGCCAGAGCCCTCTCTCCTCCTTGCAGGGGCATGACAGCTGCTTCAGCATGCGTGTGCACAGGATGGCCTGCTCTCAGTGTCCTCCAAAGGCTCAGGTGCTTTGGGAGGCTGTTCCCAAGCAGAGCCTTAAAGAGGTGGGGGCTTGTCGGAGGAACAATTGTGAATGAACACCAGTGACACGGGGAGGGGGGTAACAAAGATTTACCAAGAACATGAAAGAGAATTTATTGAAATGCAGTGCAAGAGGAGGAGGAGACCATGCCACTGCAAGAGTGGGGGTCCCTTTATAACAGACTATGCTTGGTGGGTCTTATCTCATTGGTCCCCATGAGGGTTCCCTCTCTAAATAGGAAGGAAGGCTTCTGATCGTCTTGCCTGGCAGTAAACTTTATAAGCGAAGCTGACTTTCTCGAGCCTGGACATTTGAGTTGGATGGCACAGGTCCTTAGAAACAGGCCCCAATGCTTGTAGAAGACATCACACGTCAGTGGGGTCAGCTCCAAGTTATCCTCAGACTAGTGATGCTGAAGAGTAGCCGTTTGGCTCTTGTTTTGCTCTTTTGTCTCTACAGGCAGGGGAGGGGGATGTGTCACCAGAAGGAGCTGGGGCTTCTGTCGCTGTGGTTGTACTCACCCCTACATCTGCGATCTTATTCAGCATAGAAATGAAACTCTGGCGAGCATCACTGGCCTGGCTCTCAGCAGCCAGCTCCAACACTCAGTCGCCTTGTGGACAGAGCATGAGCAGGATCCACACTTTCTGTGTGGATGTGTGAGGAAGGGCTACCATGAGCACTGAGCCTCCTGGAATGGAAACACGACGCCCTTTCAGGTGGCTCATGGCCTCAGCTTTCTTCCTCCAATCCAGACAGCACAAGAAACTTCTGTACTCAAATGCTTTCGTCTGTATTCACCACGTACTCCAAATGGGGTCACCGTAGCTGTGCAGGCAGAAGCCATGCTTACTGTGTGAGAACAGTAAGTGCGAGAACAGTGTGAGAACAGAGAATAACATCCAGAACAGCATATCTGTCCCTCCGGTTAATGTGGAGAACTGGAGCTCCAGGACACCTGGACCACACAGCTCCAGACTCCTCGCCGGCTCCTTCGCCTAAACCGTTACTTGTTTTCTTCCTCCCCTCCCAGCTCTCCCCTAATCTTTTGATATTCTCTACAATGTGCCTTTCTTCCCTGTGTTCATATGAATTTGTCTG
>REGO01000292.1:2132089-2145397 GCA_010120015.1 Rhombomys opimus | reverse complement strand
TTTTTAATCTGCGTGTGCATGCCTATGTGATGCGTGTACCTCGGTGTCTATGTAGGCCGGCTCGTGTGTGAGTATGAGGATGTGTGTGGAGACTGGACACGACCTCAGCTGTCTTTCCTCCTCACCTTCACCCTTGTCTGAGATGGGGCATTTTGTTCATCTCTGTGTCCGTGCGGCCAGCCTGCCCATGAGCTTCTGGGGGCCCCTCTGCGTCGTGTTGTGCTGGGATTACACACACGGGCTTCTGCATGTGGCTTTCTGTGGGCTGTGAACCCAGGACGTCATGCTGCATGGCGAGAGCCTTAGCCACTAAGCCGCCTCCCGGCCCAGCTGCACAGGGAGGGACTCTGCAACCCCAAGTTCAGTTCAGGACATTGGCCCCAACACAGCTGCTCCGGGCATTTGGAAGTGGAAAGGGTTGGCTCTTGGAAACATCTGGATGCGGTGATGACCAGAGCTAGTGGGTCCTCTGGTGTCCTAGCTAATGAGGGTCCAAGAGGAGTGACTGTCCCTCCCTCTGCTCCGCAGCTCTAGCTCTCTTCTGCCTAGTCCAAGACTGCATCCTGGCTAGTTACTGTGAAACAGCCCTACCTGTGCAAAGACCCCATGGTCTCCCCTCTGGGGCTCTGAGGGCACTCGGTGCCTGGTGCAAAGGGCCAGTGCGCTCCTGCTGCAGCCGCTGCACTTCCCTTGTAGACGGCTCTGCTCTGTGCTTGCCCAACGCCTTGCTGCGATTCTGGAAATGCCTGCGTGGCGTTTCCCTTCTATGGTCCAGTTTGAAGCCGTCTGTCCGCTGCTTTGACTGCGACCGCCCTCCTGCTCTGTGTTTCCCATTTCTTTCATTCCTTAAAATTTCAGGTGAGGGTCAGGCGTGGTGGGGTGGTGCACACCTTTAACCCCAGCACCCAGGACACAGACATAGGTGCATCCTATGGTGCAGCCTGGGCTCCAAGCCAGCCAAGGCCACGTAGTGAGGGTCCTGACGATGATGATGACGATGATGATGATGATGATGATGATGAGATGATGATTCAAACATGGCTGGGAGCTGAGGACAGACACTCAAGGTCACATTTGAAATCCTGCAATAATTCCCAAAGAGTACATGTGCTGAGGGGAAGCGTTTGGAGCCCTGTCAGGGCTAGAGCCTATGAACACCCATGAAAGGGCACCAAGAGGAACTGGATTGTTTTGGTGGTGAAGGGGGCACATGTACCTGGGCCCGGACTCATCCCTGGGACCAATAAAAGGGAAAAACATCAAGAAAGAGCTAAGGGTTGGTGTGAGGGCGCATGCCTATAACCTCAGCACACAGGACGCTGAGGCAGGAGGATTATGAGTTAGAGGACAGCCTTGGCTCAGGTGACAAACCATATATAGACACACGCATGCTAAGGATATTTTTGTGTCTGTATGCCTATGTGTGCACATGTGTATATACACAGAGAATAATGTCATTGTTAATTTAATTGTCATTAACTGTAATAAGATCAATGCTAAAAGAGGAAGAAAACACATCTATTTGTTCACTGTTTTGAGAACTGTTGCAGGGACAGCTGCCCCATCCGTGGCCAGTGCATGGGCTTGAGCACCAACAGGAGACGGATGCACTGTGGTGTTCCGGTGACAGGAGAGCACCCTCTCAGCAGCTGCCTCTTTCTTTGACCTCCCCCATATCAATAATCTGTGTTTTCACATGATTTCCGTGCAACACAATTAATAGTTAAATGCTGATGTCTTCTGTACCCAGAGAGGAGAGAGAATGTTGTATTTAGTCTTGTTTTTCTAGCTCAGCACAGTGTCAGGTATACAGCTGGTACATGATAAATGCTCATTGCGTAAGTAGTTCTAGGTTAGTGTGCTCAGAGCAGATTGGTCCCTGCTGGAGTTTTTCCTGTGCCATGGAGAGTGAGCTTCAGCATGGCTTAGAATCATGGCGTCCTGTGCTCAGGGGACTTCAAGGAGAGCTTGGGCTCTGTGGAAAGAGTGCCTGAGGTGAGTTCTCAAGACAGAGCATGTGTTCCGCCGGCCTGTGTATGGTAGATGTGCAAAAGCGCTGGGAAAGAGGGCCACGAGGGACTCCGTGCGGTTCAGCTTGTGGTCGGAGCCTTGAGTGGAGCCACTGAGTTGCCAGTCCTGAGGACAGCTCACAGCTAATGTGAAGGAGCAAACCAGGGCTCCGAGGTGGTCAGATCAAACTGCCAGTGTGTGTGTGTGTGTGTGGGGGGGGCTGACCAGGGAAGAGGCGGAAGCCAGGAAGCCAACTCTGCACAGCACAAACAAAAACAAACAACCGCCAAGGCGGGCAGCAAATGCTGTGAACTGAATTGTCTGTGGTCTGAGGAGTGGCCTCAGTGGCCACGGACGGCCTTGCTGACCGCTTAGTCTTTTAACCATTCATTCCCCCATTAAAACAGAAAAAGTGGGGCTGGGATGGATCTCAGTGGTCGTTTTGTTCCTGTGAAGCCTCGATTTCATCCCCAGCATTAAAAGAAAACCAACAAACAAATAAAAGTAAGCAAACCCGAAAACCCTTGAGTACTTTTACAATGAGCCTGGAAGTTAAGTCATTTACACGAAAGAGTGAGCAGGGCAGCTCCCTCAGCACTGTGTGAACAGAGCTCAGCGTCCCCGTCCCCGTCAGGGGCTCCCTGGCATGCTGGGGGAACTGCCCGGTGATGGGCACAGGCCAGAGGTTCACCACCATCAGAAGCAGTTCACCCAGAGTGCAGGCAGAGCAGCCACAGTGATGTGTGTGTGTGTGTGTGTGTGTGTGTGTGTGTGTGTGTGTGTGGTCGCAGAGCTGCCAGGAGAAGGACCAGGCTGTAACTGAAGCTCTGCAAGGGGAGGGAGGGCATGAACAGTAACAGGCCAAAAGCCAGGAAACGGCGGTGGGGAAGGTGAGATACAGAGAGCTCTGAGAAGACAGAAAGTGGCTGTGACCCCTTCTAAAAGACACACACACACACACACACACACACATAAACCCTAATTTTGCTTAACACGGAATCAATAATAAGGGGTCAAACTCCATGAACAAGAGTTAAGGACAAAAGAATAAATGTAGAAAAGTGATGCAATAGAGATTGTAAGTGCACCAGAGAATGAAATGTTAACCATTTCCAGTGTTCAAGGGGATGAAGACAGACAGACAGACAAGAAGGTTAAGTCAACAGTGAGGTCTGAGTTGAACTGGAATTCTCCATGTGAATTCACAAGGTGTTTATCTACCTGGTTTGTCTATGGAGGAGGCTAGAAGCAACCACAGGGGCAGCAAACATCCCCACAAAAGACCACAGAGACCCTGGGACCCATGGCTAAACCCCAGTGTAAGAAGAGGCAGGAATGGTCACAGCAGGAATGGACACAGTGGGGATGGACACAGTGGGAATGGACACAGTGGACACAGCGGGGATGGACACAGTGGACACAGTGGGAATGGACACAGTGGACACAGCAGGGATGGACACAGTGGGAATGGACACAGTGGACACAGCAGGGATGGACACAGTGGACACAGCAGGGATGGACACAGCGGGAATGGACACAGTGGACACAGCGGGAATGGACACAGTGGACACAGTGGGAATGGACACAGTGGACACAGCAGGGATGGACACAGCGGGAATGGACACAGTGGACACAGTGGGAATGGCTGCAGTGCCTGTGACTTGGGAAGACCAAATGGTGCATTAGAGCACATCTGGGCTGCTGTGGAGGACTCCAGCCCAGACTCCTGGGACTGGCTGCCATCTTGTCAGGGTGTGGGCTTCCTAAGGCCGCCTTGTTGGGGTGACCGACTTTCTCCTGTGAGGTCCCAGGCTCTAGGACACAAGGCAGACCCTGCGTCTCCTCAGGGCACAGGCATGGGACTCACCCACCGTCTTCCTGGCGCGCTCTGCAGTTGTTTGCGGCACACTCACAGGTGGGAAAAGCCGTCTCCTTAAAGGCCCACATGACAAGGAAAGCATGTGTTCCCAAACCACTAAGGAATCAATCCGTTTTCTCAAAAACTGGGTAGTTTGAGCAACAAACAAACAAACAAACAAACAACCCAAGCTTTCTGCCTGAGGGGTGACGCTTAGTGAAATTACTCTACTGAAAATGAAAAATAAAGGGTCAGAGCCCACAGAATGCCAAGAAGGTATGCATTTGTACTGCTTTTGCAATATCAATTGAAAATTTTAACCCAATGGATTTTTTTTTTAATGGTAAATTCAGTATCTTTTTTCCCTCTAGTGCTGGGGAGTAAGCACAAGGCCTCACACATGCTAGATGAATGATCTGCTACCAAGCTATGTCCTCAGCCTTGAAATCTCAAAACTTAGCTGTCACCATTTTGAAACCTCAGGGACTAGTTAATGAATCTAGCCTTTGAGCAAGAACAGTTGATTTCAGAGGCGATGTGCTGGGAGTAGAAGGACACAGCGCCATCTAGAGGCCCTAAAAGGATAAACCATGCATCTGGTCCAGGCTGCGCTTTCAGCCCCGGTAGGGCAGGAAATGACCAAGCAGAGACCAAGAAACCGACCAATGCCCCACAGACACTGAGATGCTCCCTGGGCTCTCTGAGAGATGAAACAGTGACACATTGCTGTGATCTTAGCACTTGGGAAGGCTGCAGCAGGAAGACTTTCTAGGACCTGCTTGAGCAGCTTGGAGAGACCCTGTCTCAAAATAAAAAGTGAACGGGTTGGGGGAGATACAGCTGGGAAGAGCATTCCCCTAACATATGAGCGGCCCCGGCTTCAAACCACAGGACCAAACAAAAGGGAGGCTGAAATGAACAAATTCAAAAGATACAACATAAAATTGTAGGGAGTGGAATGGTACAAGCTGACCTATATCGCTCGCACATGTGGGTGGCAAAGTGACAGAGAAACAGGGGAGGGACTACAGCCAGGAGAGGTCAGGGGGAGGGGCAGGTCGAAGGTGGCCACGGCAGGAGAGGGCTTTCTGGCTCCTTCTGTTACACCAGCACTCACTGTGGAATTGCTCGCTGCATTCTGCATTGGGGATTTCTAGGTTGAAACTTACCGTGAGAGTGAACGCAGCGAGGAACACAGAGAGAATCGACGTGGACAGTGCTGGGCGATGCTGGACACTTAGTGTAGGACGCAGGACCCAGGGCCAGGCTCGGGTCACCTCGCTTGTTTTTCACATCTAGAATCCGGCTGAGGGCTCAGCTCCGTGACTGGGGTCTCCTCTGTTGGAAAGTGAAAGCCTGCCACCTTCCCGCTGAGTGTCAACAGGAGCGCAGCTCCTGAGGCAGCCACTCTGGAAACACTGAGACTCCCTGTCTTTCAGCAGCAGCCATTAGGGCAGTAAAGGACATTGCCCACAAACTTTGTGACATTCTATGACATGGCATTTGTAAGCATTAACTGCCCTTATAGTAGACATCTGAAAGATCCAGCTGTCTTTATGGAAAATAATTTCTCTCTGTGTCTCTTTCTCCTCCTCCTCCTCCTCCTCCTCCTCCTCCTCCTCCTCCTCCTTTTCCTCCTCCTCCTCTTCCTCCTCTTCTTCTGAGACAAAGTTTCTCCGCATAGTTCTGGCTGTCCGAGAGCTCTCTCTGTAAGTTTGAGGCTGGCCGCAAACATAGACACCCGCCTGTCTCTGCCTTCTGAGTGCTGAGATTAAAGGTGTGCATACCACTACCCAGATTTCTACTTCTTAAAAGGAACAAATTCTAAGTAAATAGGAAAAGGAAAAGCTTTAAACTGTGCTATGTGTAGTGTGTGTGTGTGTGTGTGTGTGTGTGTGTGTGTGTGTGTTGGAGGGTAGGTGTGCTAGCAATCAATCCCAGGGCTTCATGCATGCCAGCAAAGGGTTTTACTACCAAGCCACCCACTCACCTCCACCCCCAGCAATCGGCAGCTTTTAAAAAAGAAGTTTGGGCTATAAAGAAAGTTATAACTTCTTGGGAACACTATTGAGTAACAGACGTCCTGGCCCTATAGATCCACTTCGAAAATTCCAAAGCAAATCATCGCTTTAACAGAAAAGTATGTTCTCTGAATGCAGAGAACATCAAAGTTTCTTTCATGTTCTCTTTCAAGAGTATTCAAGTACAAGACCGCTTAGGAAATCTGACCACTTCCCGAATCTGCAATTAGCGCACTGTCCACAAGAGGGCACTGGTTCTCCAGGGTACGCAAAGGAGCATCTGGGCCACCGCTTAGCGGCTAACAACAAGAGCAGCCCAGCGATCCCAACCGAGGAGGGAGAAGTTATCTTCAAAACGCGGGAGAAATCCGACCTTCAGCCTGCCTCCCGACTCGGCCGCAGCCTGCCACAGACTAAATACGACCGCAGAGTGCGTGTGGCTGCGTGCGACTCAGTTAAATATAAACGAACTGTCTCAAGGACACTGGCCGAAGTGGTGAGTCCACCCTGACGCGGTCCGAACCAGCCTTCGGATTCGCACAAGTGACTTCCCAGGTGCGCACGCAGGCTGGAGCCCGCCCCGAACCCTGTTTGCTGGGGAGAACGTCCTAGCTTGTCCCAGCCCGGCGCCCAGCGTCCCCTTTTCCGTTTACCCTTGTTTACCAGTGAGCACACCGCATCCACTCAAGCAGCCCTACCCACACTTCATCAGGTGGCTCTCGCGGTCCCTTCTTAAGAAACAGCAAACATCCAGTGACGCAGTGACAGCAAGACCCCCAGCAAACTCCAGCCTCGTGTTTACTTACGGGCGACAGTTTCTTACTTCTGCGTTTCTTGCAGCAAACAGCAGCCCTCCGGTCTCCCCAGGGGCGGCTTACCTGGGGGTGCGTGGCCCCCGCCCCCGTGTGCCAAAGGGCGGCCTTGGTAAGCTGCAATGGTGCCTTGTGGAGCACAGAACCAGAGCAAAGACCACGACCCCTTGGTTGCCAAAGCTTTGCTGCGGGGTGTTCTGAGCGTCGCCTTCATAGTGTTTCGTTTAATTCAGCGTGTCTGTGCAGGGGATATTTTTAGCTGCAATTACCTTAAGAGCTTTCAGGCTCCTGGGGTTTTATCTACATGGGTATCTCTTGGCCTGAGGAACCTGCAGTATTGAATGAAGTGAGTCTCCCTTTCAGACACCAGGGCACCGGGAAACATGCATCTGGGTCCCAGCCTCCAGCGTCTTCCCTGGAGAGGTAGCTCGGGCTAGGGCGTCCCTGCCTCCCCTCTCCCAGGAGAGTTCACCCGCGAAAAATAAAATCCGGAGGGAGACACGTCCATATGAATCACTTCACACGAGCTGCCTGGCGGAGCAGGGATGTCTTGCTGCTTTCCCCGTCTTTGGGACCAGGAGTCTAGGTGAGGCCCACAGAGCCCAATACCCCCGGTGCAGAGCAGGGCTGCTCCGTGAGCTCAGCTTTCAATCGCTCCAGTCACTACTTGTTACAGTGTAGCTCGAGTTCCCATCCTGGGCCCTCGGAGGCAGGCAGGCCGGACCATCTGAGATCCTGAGGTCGTGTAAAGAAGCTGCCGTAACAGCTGCATGTTGGCTCCTGAGACCCTTCAACCCCTTTGGCCTCTCACAGGACCGGAAGCCACTAGCGGGTTGTGGGAACCACGGCAGAGGGGTTGCAAAATTAAAGTCAACAGCACCAACAGAAGGGTCAAAAAAAAGACACCGGAACCTTCAATGACATCTAGGTGACAGACAGAGATGCCACTGGTCACCTAGCTTAGCCCTTTCATTTTATAAATAAGAAAAGCGAGGCTCTGAGTCGCTAGGGCAGCTCCCAGGCCCAGCCCCGAGATCCAGGCTCAGCTGGAGCTCTTTCCGGAACACCTAGGATGGGGAGCCATCCCTTCCCCGTGGCAACCGTGGAAGCACTGGGAACACAGCCACCTGACCTCTGCCTCCTCAGAGGAGTCCTTTCCCCTCCATGGACTTGCTGAGCAGCTCCTGTGGGGCAGGTGAGCAGGTGAGCAGGAGCTCGGGAGCAGGTGAGCTCAGGGTGTGAAGGTGGTTTCTTCCCACTGGGCACGATGATAAAAATGAAAAGTGGGAGCAGCTGTAGCGTGCCGCTTAAGACTGGTGGGCACAGGACAGTGCGTGTGGGTCACCTCCAGTACACGGGGCGCCTAGACCATCCAGGCTGCCTCACCCTGGCCTGCTACTGGCGAGCTAGCTCGCACTTATTAAGCCTCAGCTGTGTTCAAAGCATCACAGCAGAAGCCAAGGAAACAGACTGAAAAACGCCAGCCAGGAGCAGGGACAGGAAATCTCGGCTGAAGCCAGACATACTTGTGACGAGAAGCTTGCTGGAGACTGCAGAAGCGGCTCAGCAGTTAGGAACACTTGTTGCTCTGGCAGAGGACCCGGATTCAGTTTCCAGCACCCCGGATGGTTCACAGCCACCAGTGGCTCTAGTTCCAGGGGAATCGGTTCCCTCCTCCAGTTTCCTCAGGCACACACTTAGGATTAAGGGAGGGGAATGTCCCCCAAATGTTGCTGTGATCAGTCCAATGCTCTTGATAATTAGAGGGGCACTGGCAGTTAGTTCCAAAGTTTTGGAGCCTAAAAATGCAAATCTATTCTATTAATATTCACACGCTCTCTGATACGTCTAGCAGGTGAGCATGGGCCACCAAGGGTTTGCTGTGTGCCCAAGCAGGTGCCGATGGCTCTGGCACCCAAGAGGTGGGGCTGACAGGCATTACCATTGCTTGGATTGGAGGTTTGAGAGAGGTGGCGGTGAAGACACTGGACATTGGGGTGGGAGGAGGCGACCTGAGGAGGAGCAAATAGTCCAAAACCTACCAGGACAGCCTGGGCCCTAACGAGGCCCATAGTTTACAGGACAATAGGAGCAAAGCGAGAGATAAAGAAAGCTGGGATTAGAGCGAGGACGGGGCAGTGGAATTCAGTGACACAGTGCTCCAGCAGGTGCAAGTCCTGGGCCCAAGCACAGCAGAGAAGAGGAAAACAGAGTTAAATTTCCGCCATTGTAGCTGTGTGTTCCATATCCTTTATCTTAACCACTTTACATCCCTGTAGCCCCTTTCCTCCTCCCCTCCCTCCTTTAGAATTTTTATTTTATTTGGAGACAGAGCTCTAGCTGGCCTGGAACTTGCTATGTCAATCAGGCTGACCTCACAGCATGCTGGCATTAAAGGCACATGCGTGTGTGTGTGTGTGTGTGTGTGTGTGTGTGTGTGTGTGTGTGCTTGTGTATGCGCACTCGGAGGGCTGGTTCACGCCACTCTAGGGTAGAGGGAGCAGGCCTGAGATATGTAGGAATGGCTGGGCACTGAGACAAAATTCCCCAGCGTCATCCTGGCTGAGGCCCACCATTCCATGGCGTGGTCTGATCTACTCTTCTGGTTTAATGTCTCCTGGTTTAATGTTAATTGGGAGGCAGCGATGCAGCCCAGCGACGGGCACATGCTTAGCGTGAACGAATGAAGGCCTGTTCAGTCCCCAGCACCTGCAGAGAGGAGAAGGAAAGAAAGGTGAATCCTATCTAAAAATTGCCTTAAGGGCAGCAGCTAGTCTGGCTTTGACCAAGCAATGGGGCACCATACATGGCGTAGCCAGGACGACACAGAGAACTAACCGCCACACCATGCCCTGTGACTGCAGCACCATCTAAGACCACGAGGCCGGGGTGGGCTCAAACTTAAAAGTTAGCAAATCTGAACCTCCCAATTTTCCATTCACCTCCCAACTCTTGTAGAAGGCTCCTCCTGACCTCTGCTTTGAGTTCTGCGTAGCTCCTCTGTGTACCCAGACACATTGCCTGGCCCAGGACCCATCTTCTCAGCCAGCACCAGGTGCTGACTCTCCGTCTGCCTTCCACCCCTGCAGTCCAGCGCCTCACTTCGTTGCATCCATTGCACACAGTAGACACTGCACACAGTAGGCACTCAGATATCACTGTGTTCAGGGTCTGGAATTTTCTCGACACTGAGGGAACTTCAAGCTGCTGGAAAGGTCTCACCACCAATGCCAAGGCGGCCAATGTGGCCAGTGACTGGCACATCTGTAGTCCACGAGTGCCGTTCCCCAGGGATGAGCGCTGCTCGCTAGACACCCTGTGCTAGAGCACACGCATTTTCTCATCTGCCATCAGATAGCAGCTCTGACTCACTTCCTCAGGAGCGGGGGTTCACACGAAGGATCTAGGGCAGAAGGCTCCTGGCTGGTGTTGTGGGCTTGCTGATTCCCATCCTTCGCTCTAGAAGCATTTATTGGGTGCTGACTATGTGCTGGGGTGTGTTCCAATTAGTCAAGGAATTCACAGCCTCCAGGCTTCAGGTTTCACTCATATCTGCATGGAGAGACATGATCCATGCATTTTACAGAGGAGACTTCCGGGTCAAAACCACGATGCCTTCCCACGATCTCACCTTCAAACCTGGCAGGTTAAAGCTTTCAGCATTGTGAAGCTCTAGGCTGCTTCCCATTTGGGGATATTTCTTTTCCAGAATATGTAAGAGTGGCCACATCAGGTGACAAATTAGAAAAAGTAAACATGGTGAAAAAACCTCCCTCTCCCTGTTTTCTGTGGCCAGTAATTCCTAGCTGCACCCAGAAAGCCAGGGGAAATGGAAAATGGATTCCTTTGTAATTATCATGAAATTAGCCCAGGGTTGAATTTTAGATTACAAACTAAAATGTGTCCAGAGTGATTTTTTTAAAAATAGAATCCAAAGATTGCCAAGGTCAAAACTCGCCAATTTATTTCTGTCTATAATTTATCTATCAAGACACTGTGAGCCCTCCCTTTCTGATGTTGCCAGAGGGCACTGGAGTCAGTTGTGATCCTGGTGCGAGTTTTCTTCCCTAAGGTGGCATGAGAACACGTGCCAGAAGGCGGTGTAAGCAACCCCTGTCTCCAGGCTGTGCTCACTCCCGTGTGTGGCTCTGGAGAACGCTGGGGACCAGGTAAGTCCAGCAGACATGCTAAAGGACAGAGACGAGGTAGCAGACAGAGGTTTGGCTGAATAACCTTGCTATGGTTTAGATCTGAGCTGTCCCCAGCACTCACGATCTGAATGCTTACTCCCCCACTGGCAGTGCGTTGGGCTGCTGTGGAGCTGGGCGCGCCTCACAAACGTGATCACTAAGGGCAAGTCTTCTACGATTACAGCCGCCCTTGTTCTGTCCTGCCCTGGTCCTCTCACTGTCATGAAACACCATGACAAACAGTGGCTTGGGAGAAAAGGGCTCATTTTATCCTAACTTGTAGTTGATCGTCCAGGAAGTGAGGGCAGGAACTCAAGGAAGAGCCTGGAACTGAAGCAGTGATGGGGTGCTGCTCACTGGCTTGCTCCTCCTGGCTTGCTCAGTCTGCTTTCTTATAGGACCAGGACCACCAGCCCGGGGAAGGCACCACCCACCGTGAACTGGGCCCTCCCACAGTCAGCCAACAATCAAGAAAATGTGCCGCAGGCCAGGCTGGTGGGGACATTTTCCCAGTTGAGGATCTTGCCGCCAAAATTACTCCACTTTGTGTCAGTTGCCATAAAACTAGCTGGCACAGGCCCCGTGCCTTGAACGTCCTCACTGCAGTGGTGTGAAGAACCTCTGCCACATTCTCCCACCACTGTGGCCTGGGTCTCCCTGCCGAGTCTATCCTGCGATGGGCTGAAACCCTCTGAAATCTAAGCCCATGTGATGGTTTGAATGAACATGGCTCCCATAGGCTCATGGGGAGTAGTACTAGTGGGAGGGGTGGCCTTGTTGGAGGAAGTGTGTCACTGGGGGTGGGCTTTGAGGTTTCAGAAGCTCAAGCCAGGCCCAGTGCCACTCTCTCTCTTCCTGCCATCTGCCCGTCTCAGCTATTTCTCCAGCACCATGTCTGCCTGTGTGGCCGCCGTGCTTCCCTCCATGATGATAATGGACTAATTCTCTGAACTGTAAGCCAGCTCCAATGAAATGTCTTACTTTATAAGAGTAGCCATAGTCATGGTGTCTCTTCACGGCAATAAAACCCAAGACAGCCTAGACAAACCTCTCTTCCCTACACTGTTCTGTCAGGACTGTGCTCGTTGCAACTTTAAGGTAAGTAGCACACGGAACTGGAGACAAGAGATAAGGCGTTTGATGAAACCTATCTAGCTAGTTCTTTGGGTGTGGAACTGGTTTGTGGGAGGAATATAGAAGATTCTGCAGATACGTGTTAGAGAAGCTGGGAATGTCATTAATGTCTTTCTTCATGTATAATGTATTTATTACTTTTCCATGTGCGTTGGTGCTTCGCCTGCATGTGTGTCTGTGTGGAGGTGTCAGGTCCCCTGGAACTGGAGTTACAGGCAGTTGTGACCCACCATGCAGGTGCTGGGAATTGAACCCGGTCCTCTGGAAGAGCAGTCAGTGCTCTTAACCATTACGCCATCTCTCCAGCGAACATCATCAGTGTCTTAATGGGACATTCCGGTGATGCCAGGAGACATGTACACAGTAAGGCCTGTGCTAATGAGATCTCACGTGGGAACAGGGACTGGGGACAGACGCCATATTCTGGCAAGGGTTTGAGTGTATTATGCACAAGCCTGAAACGTTGGTGGAAGCTCACATTTCAAAAGCAATGAATTTGGTGGAGGAACTTTGAAGGTAGCTTAGCTCCGGGTTGTAGCATGGTTACAGACAAAGTGACAGGGGTTGTAAACGAGATCAGTGACATAAAAAAGACCCAACTGAGTTTGCACTGGGACTAGGAAAGGGCCTGGATGGCATTCAGGAAGTGGTGAGATCTCACCGTCCAGGCTCCAGGATTTAACACTGGCAAGGAGTGCTGACAAGGTGTCCCAAGGGCTGCCTAGGGGTGTGCTGTTTGATCGGTTGGCTTGCTTTGCTTTCCGCAGGCACTCAGAGGCTGCTGTGGCTCCACAGGCCTGACTGATGCTTGCAATGGTAGCAGAACGTGGCCTCGTCCACACGGTCCTGCTTTTCAGGAATGCAGAATGGGAGAGTTTGGGGATTATTGGAGGCTGCCACCTAGAGTTTTGAGAAAAGCCTACGAACAAGAAAATCTGTAGCAGAAATGGATTCCTCATTGAAAGCAGAGAAAACGGAATTAACAGTTCCCAGAAGTGGGAAGATGTATGGCTTTTTAAAGATGAAAGCATGAACCGGGTGTGGTGGTACACACACCCGCTTTCAACCTAGGCTGCGCAGGCAGACCCCTTTCTCTTACCAGAAATAAACACGGTTATACCAACACTTAAAATGCATATATTTGTAACGAAACTGTGTTGTAGTTCTAGTAACCGGTGAATTAAAATATTTATAGCTGTGGTTCTTGCAGAGGATCTGCGTTCATTTCCCAGCATCCATGTCAAGTGGGTCACAACCATTTACAGCTCGAGCTCCAGGGGATC